>CABFOW010001811.1:27112-79552 GCA_902141385.1 Timema californicum
ATATATAGGTTAAATAGATCCTAAGTCACCAGTGTGGAAGGAAGTAGGAATATTTAATCTTATAGTTATTTGATATCATTTACTAGCTCCAGATAGTGGGATAGGCGGTGCAGGCCTACTTTTGTATGTGCGGCAATGAACCTTCAAGTTCCCAATGCCATAGAGTAAATAATTATCTTATACCATATAAGCTTTCATATTTATACAAAGCATTACTCACACATTCCAAGGAGTTACAAATTAAAAATATAATTTAAAACAAAACATTTTAAATCAAGTGGCGACTCATACTTTTGAATAAAATTCCTGCAGTCTGCTTTCATGGGGAAAAACTAAAAAAAAAGACATGAGATTTTTTACAAATCATACCGATTTTTTGTTGTTGTAAAAGATGTGTTGAACAAAACACAAAATTTCTCACTGATAATTGGAATGGCCTTCTCCAATAAAATTTTCAAAATTTGTACCCCCTAGAAGTTATTTAAGAGTGGTCCTCGCCTTTATATTCCTTAAAGATGTAAAAATTTAAGCATTTTCTTTGGGTCCTTTCCTATGCATAAAACTCGTGCATAGTTCCCAGTTTTCTCAGGATCATTGTAAATAGACTCATGGAGATATGACATTCCTACTCCAAAATGAGGTAATGGTTCATAACCTCAAAACATTGCTCAGGTCAAATATTTAAAATTAAAATGTGCTTTTGGTATTGAAGTGGTAATTGTGACCTGCCTTCATTAAGCTATCGATTGTTCTGTTGTCACACTAGGCTGCGCCGCAAGAAAACCACAGTGCGCAAGTACGGGATATTGGCAAGTCGTGAAGACATGGAAATGACACCTCTTGGAGCAGAGGAGGATGATGACGACACAACGCTGTTTGATGTCAACAACCATTCCCGTCAATAACTGTCACTGAACTATTTGTAAACTAAAATCAGTTATTTTGTAATATATCATATATTGTTTTCATTCGGGTTGCACATATATAATCTACTAATAAGTTATTATACAGAGGTTTGAATTGTATATATTATAATTTAACTGGTAAAATTGTTGCTATTTGAGCCACATAATTTTTCCCACATTATTAACCACATCAGATTATTCAGGGCAGTCATTACCTGAACCATTTTCCCTCAACCATGGCAATGATAGTTGAGGTGATTATTGACCAACCACCTCTAACAGATGGTTTAAACCATGGCAAAGGTTGAAATCTAATCTTCACAAATTGGGTAAAGGCTTAACTTTACTCACACTCCCAGACACTAAAGCAATGGCATACCTAGAAATTTACTTTGGGGGATTGAATGGCATTTATAATGTATCGAAGCTATTTAAGAATTTTAAGGTCAATTTTAACACGAACAGCAAATATCAAGTCATAAGCCTGGTCTTAAAAAGCCTATGCATCAGAAATATCTTCAGTACTCTCTTTTATAGCTGCACTTCACATGTTTTAACATTTTATTAACTTTATTTGTGATCTTGGGAAGGTACAAATGCCTCCCTTCCCATCCCCTGGGTATGCCAATGCACTAATAATGTGTTGAGCACTTGCAACAATTAAAAAAACAAAAACAATATTAAAGTTATCTTTTCAATTTTCATTAACTGAGTTTGTGATTTGCTTTGATTGTTAAAGTTTGTGTGTGCCTACAATTGTTGGTAGATGTAGATTGCTGACTAATACGTCGAAAAACTTCCATAAAATAGTTATTATTCATTTATATATTTACATGATATCATAAAACCTATTGAAGAGCTAAGTGGAATAACATTTTACTTAACAAAAACTCAAATAAGTAAATCTATGCACTTTCGAAAGTACAGTGATTACTATTTAAATGAGTCGTGCTTGGGTCCATATCATTAGTGCTTTTAAAAACAAGAAACATAAATTAGGGTTAAATACTTGTAATTTTATTCCTCATATCCTGAAGAATATTCAAGATTCAAGGATTCACAAAAAATATCCCACTTGAAAAAAACCCAACTTGTTCTGTTCCAATTTTGAAACATGCAGTACTGTAATTTATGTTAGAGATATTATTCCTGTTACTGTTGGATCATTCCAAACATAGGAACAAGTTCCTAGACTATTCATTTAATACTTGTAAGAATGTTACAGTAAATACATTATGATGAAACATGTTTAAATTTAGTTATTATTTCTCTTTTTATATAAACTTAAATATCAGTATGAACAAAATCAGAATTGAAGGGGGAAAAGGATGAATGTGGGGAATTTAGCCTTCTATGTTTACCATGTTTTTTAAGGTCTGGGATTTGAGACAGCCATAAAAAATAAGAACTGCAAATAATCTTGGCTTATTGGAAGTGATGTTTTCTTGTCTCCGACTTGGAAGGTCAGGGTTCAAACTTTGACCAGGTGCATCATCTTTTCATCTAAAAGTGTGTGAAAATTCACCCTTTTCATACTATTTCCTATGTAGTATAAATGACTGCAACTACTATATTGAATTAAAAACTAAATTTTACTTTAGTTACACTTCAACAGTTGAGCTTATGTTCACATTTAATTTGATTGAAAGGAATTTGAAACTGATATTAAATACTGGCAATGCATAGTGGTAAAATATAATACTGTTTATACCGTGATGTTGAATAACCCAGTCTGCAATATTAAATAATATGTAACCCAATTCTCAGTATTTTTAAAACAAATTGTTTGATTTATACAGTATTAGATAAAAACATTCTATTTTGAACACTTGATAGTAAATATTTCTTATTTTATTATAAAGGGCAAACTCTCGAGAGATACAAGTTTAGGGAAGTATGCCTTCTGCTTTACTCAAGTTTTATAAATTCAAAAATGCTGGTCTTGATAGGTTTGTGAGTTGCTATTTGCTATGGTCTAATGAGAGACAGTATTACTCTCTGTGGTAATTAAACCCAGGATTGTTTCTACTTGGGGTGAAGTTCCTCGACAAAGACTGCCAAGGAATGTTAATAGCAAGCACCACATCTTATGACCCATTCGGGTTGGACACCTATGTACTAATTACGCTAATGGGTTACATATGAGGAAGATTAAATTTAGAAGAAGTGTACCCACATTTGTGTGGAGAGTGGGAAACCGTTTAGGATAACCCATCTTCAGTACCCCTGATCGGGATCGAATCCCAATCTTTTTGTTATCGGCAGTATAATCTATTGCTAAATTAGTGCCTTAAGCAATGCGGCCACCGAAGCGGATGTTTATAACATTGAATTTCTCTTGAAGTAATTTCAAGTCTTTTTCCAAACTTAATTGGTGTACAGGTTATGAATTTCCTAAAACACCATAATTATTGAGGAGGAATACAAAAATACATGATTAGTAATAGTCCTACTTAAAGGGGTTAGAGCTCCCATAGCTTCCTCTCCCCTAATATGGCCCTGATTAAATATTATTTTGGGTACATATGCTGTCATTGAATTTTTGGATCATGAAAACCAGTTTCAATTTCTTTTCTAGTCACAACTATAACTAAGCTATAAGCTCCACTATTGAGTTCAGTTTGCTTTTTTCAGCTTACATAGGAATATAATGCTAGACACTTTATTATCCAAGCTCTCAACAAATAGTATTTATTAAAGTGATATTTCAATTAATTTAATTACAAGTATAGCCTGAGAAAGATTAATTTTTATTTGAATGCGAGGCAATTTTTTTCATCCATCCCATATACAACTAGAAAATATTATATATATATGTATAATTATATGAAAACATGTGTATTAAAATAAAACTATCAAAAACATTCAGCTTAGAGCGATATGCCAAAGAGAAGGTATCTTTAAATGAAAACTTGTGAGATTTATTTAGTCCTAAGATGATTGGATGATGTTACAGCATTTATTTGTTATCAATGATTACCCTGCATATAATACAGTGCCGTGATATTTTTACATGTGTATGCACAGAAAATAAATTGTGTGTAATTGTAGACACTATTTCATCGTATCAATAAGATTTATTTAGTCCTAAGATGATTGGATGATGGTACAGCATTTATTTGTTATCAATGATTACCCTGCATATAATACAGTGCCGTGATATTTTTACATGCGTATGCACAGAAAATAAATTGTGTGTAATTGTAGACACTATTTCATCGTATCAATGATTTGGTTTGAACAAAAATTGTTTTATCATATTTATATTTAAATAAAAGCATTACTTAGCAAATTGACAGTACTACAATAACTAAGATTTAATTTAAATATGAAAAATCAGTTTGCATGTACAATATTAACTGGCTCCCAGATCATCATCAGAGCTGCATTGGCAAACTCATGTTCAATCCCTACTAACAAGAGTAACTGTATTGGGTCAACAGTTACTCTGTCCCTAACTTGGGCTGGAAGATCTGCCCTTTGAAATAAATGTAGCTACTTAAAACGAATCTCGTAATACACTTTTTTTTAAATATATACACCAGTTTAGCTTTGCTGCCTAGCAGACTATTTGCTTGCACAAATGTACTGGTCTGCAACTGCAAGGTTGAAAAGAGTGATGGTTTCCTCATAAAAAAGGTTGCTGGAGTTATCTTTTCCAGTCAGCATGTTTGTAGACAATTTCATTGCCTTTTGTGGTAGTACTTTTTCACTTCATTTTTGGTAACTAAATTCTTGACCTTGATCCAAAGCAGAATTAATCAAGTTCTTCTACAAGTGCCCATAGAGATATTTATATATTTCTTGTGTGTGTCAATCAATTGTATAAACTTAAGACATACAAAACTGCGTTTGCACTTTTAACTCCTGTGTCATCACTGTCAGCAAATTTTCTAAAATAAAGTTGACATTTGAATTTTTGGGCTCGTATGTCTCAAAAAATTAAACCGATTCATCAGCATACTCGTTAAAATACACCTGAGTGTAACCAACTATTTCACTCATAATGACAAGACTCCGGAACAGTTTTGTCTTTAAAATCACGGTTGTTTCTTCATTGAATGTGTTGTATGGCCCCTTTACTTTCCATAAATTAAGGAACACCATTTTAATTTTAGTAATGAGCAGATTTAACTCTTTCATGAAGATGTACCCTGCCAAATTAACTCTCTACGCTCACTAGTGGAAGTGGAGAAAGTGGTCTCCAACAATGTTATTCAAGGTTCAAAAGCAAACACCATTGTAAGGAGCAGAGTCAGAAACACTTTTGGAATGTTGTAACCAAGAAAATGCTCATTGATAGCCTTGGTGACAGACGATGAATCTTTCCTGTCCAAAAATCTGCTTGTGGCCATTTGCACTTCTTCTTCAGCAGTTGGTTTGACTTTCTGTAAGATAATGGCTAAAACTTGCAATTTGATGTCTCATCAACAACGAGGTCGATTTGGATGTCTTTTAAACTTCTCGGGTATCTCCACCCAAATCTCGTTGCAGGACTCCAGGTGGCGGCTCCTCAAAGTTTGTGCTTGAGGCAAATTCCCAGAGCTTGGCACATACCTGCTAAAAAATTCAAAATTATAATCCTCAGCAAACATGATGGATATATTAACAAACATTGGTTGAATTCACCGCCATTTATACACAATCTTCCACTGTTCCATGCCAATTTTCAAGGCAAAAAATGTATAGTATACAAATGCATGTCCAGAAAAAGACATGAATTTTTCATTGTTGCCACAACGAGAGAAAAAATAGATCTGAGGCGCCCTTGTGGCAGAAATGTGATCCACATTTGATTCACAAACAACAAAAATCAACATGGCTTTCTAATTTTCCTCTGGCTTATGCTGATTTATATTTAACCAAGTAAAATGTGCTATGTTTTAAAATGTGCAAATTCACAAGCTCTTGCTACAGACTAGGGCCTGGGCATATAAATACAACTTAGGGTTTCAGATACTGGTATAAGCAGGGTGACCTAGCCCTTGGAGAGGAATGTTTGCTTTCAAACCCATTATCACAGTATTGCTTATGAAGGTGGTCTCTTTTGTCTTGGACTTCTTCACCCTCTACCCTGCGTCTGAACATATCTTTGTAACATACCCACTAGTGAGGATATGTTTCTTCAGTGTGTTCAGTTTTCCCCCACTTGAGACGACTGTTTTATACATCACACATCAAAATACTTGAATCATTTATGTAAAATTTGTCAGTTTTGAAATAACTCATACGTTCATAAATATATATACTTTAGGTCGCATCATAATATTATAATGCAAGCACGCGCCTGAAGATATAATCGAACAGCCACAAGAAGAATGCAGTGGTTGCTCCCGATAGACACCCTCACAAGCTCACACAGGCTTGAGGGGGATGTGATAGGTGGGGTGACCCACACCTGCATCCTTCGCAGCTGTTGTGTGTGTATGCTTCATCACATGGTAAGCTCATGATTTTGCATTGGAAATAAATACCACTAACAATCCCAAGTGTGTAGAATGTGTTTCCATAGGACGTATAGGATGACAAGTTAAAAAAATGTTGAATATAACAAATTATCCTAATTTACAGTGATTTTACATTTTGTATTGTAAATGATTGTTGCTTTGCTTGTGAAGGTATTTATCGTTTTAACTTATGTTTCGGCTATAAAACCACATGAAAATTCAACCAAAGCAAATGAAGCTTGAACATCTGTGAATACAAGCATGTTTTGATTACTTTTTACTTTTATCCTTGAAACTGTATATGTGAATAAGCAACAAGAGTTTTTATAAAATGATTTGCCCAAATAACGGACATTTATTTAATCCTACGAAGTGTATGCTATTAAGAGATTTCACTGAATTCATGGTTTGTTTCTTGCCACATTGGCAGTGTTTAGAAAGGAGTATCTCTTTGCTAACCTTTGCTCATTAAAAAGTATTTAGACTACAATGCAAAAGACTGACCCCACATATATTGATACTTTAGAATGCAATATCTCTTTTGGCTGATTGTTACTCTAAAATACTTTGCTGTTTTGATATATTTTGAGACTGAATGCCTTTTAAATGAGGGTGGGAAAACAAGGAACTTTATATGCATTCATAATTTTCGTTGGTAATTCAAGCTCTCAGAAAAGTTTGTTATTTACTTATAACTATATGACTACTTGAACTAATATTAAAGTTTATGTATTTGAACGAATGTTGTGTCACTATTACTCTTGCTCATAATCATTATGTTTGATAAACAAATATTTGTTAAATTATGTCATGAGCTTTATCATACACCTGTCAAAATTCAGATCTGAATGTTTGACTGAAATGTGTGAATTTGCCAGATTGGCAGGTCTAGTCTTAAAGTAGAGTAGATTTGTACATTTTTATCATAGAATATTAAATAAAGGATTCTTTCCATCCACACATTTCTTATACATTGTGCCAATTTGAACTCTAGTAAAAGGTCACAAGTTTACACAATAATAGTAATTAATATTTAGCACCACGTCTTACTACCCGTTCGGTTTATACACTTTAAGTACTAATTACGCTAATAGATTAGGAATTGGGAAGGGTGAATTAGAGGAAGTGGACCCGCATTTGCGTGGCGGGATAATGGAAAACCATTTAGGAAAAACCACCCCCAGTTCACCCGATCGAGATTCGAACCTCGATCTCCCCGTCCTCAGCAGTCGAGCTCAACACGACAAGCGCGTTAGCCAACTACGCCACTTAGGCGGGTAAGTTTACACAATATTTTCTTTCGTTGGTATGAATATTTCTCTCCACTGGGATTATCAAACTCATTTGATCATAAGGGCCAAATTAAAAGTACTGCAGGAGCCATGTTTAGAAAAAAACTGTACTGTAATTATCTTAAGTAAAAGGAATTCCAACTTTCTTACTATTACAAAAAGAAGAGAGGTGGGCCACTAAATAAAACAATAAGACTAACCTTATACTTTTTACCAAAATTGTGAAACCTTCTGTTTGCAACAATTACATTAATATCTGGTTTTAAATACTATACCCAATTTGTTTTTATAATGTTTTACAAATGTGTTGATGACATCTCTCTGGGGTTTGTTTTGATTTAACCTGAGAAAACAATCTTTAACATACATATGTCCATCCCTCCAAAGATTGTATAGATATTTGGCACACACATTTAACAATTTCTGGGAATTGTTTCACCTCGAAGAAATAGAAAAGATTTGGTACACCAAATTCACATACCAAAATTCTCCGTATTATGTCAAATTCCAAAATGTTGTTCTTGGCATTGGTAAAAAGAAGAAAAGAGTTGCATTGCATGATGGTTCATCAAACGGTCCACGGGCCACATGCTTCCTTGAGGTCACGAGTTTGACATCCCTGTCCACCGCAACACTTTGATTCATCGTATGTACCATTCAAAACAGTAGTGCACAACAGAGAAAATTACTTATAGTTACTAGCAACAGTTGAAAGTTGTGTGCATTTGTCATTTAAATGCATATATTATAAAAAACCAAAGTTCTTGGTTTAACAATAAAACCACAACTGTCACCATTATTAAATGCCACTTTACAAGGTGATTTTGGAAAACATAATTTATCGTTTTACTTAACTCTACTGAATGCTTATATTACACTAGATACCACAGTAGCTAAGTAATTCATAACATGATTGAACATTTAATCTTGGTAAAGAGCACAGATCAATAAAAGCGTCCCAAGATTGTTGACAATCTGCTCTTTCGACTCTTTTATATTATAATCAGAATTCATACATTCAATTCATGGTACATTTTTTCAACCTATTTCATCATGTTTCCATGACCTTCCATGCTTCACCGACCACACATTGCTTTTTATCTTAATCAACTCAATGCCATCTTTTCATTCACTTTGTTTATAGAAGTTGTTTGCGATGTATCTCTTATGTGCAGTGTGTCTTATATTTGTGTTATTTACATTTTTCAGCGGCCAAAATGCATTTTCAATCTAAAAGAATATTGAGTTCCGCATTTTGATGGTTTTCTTGTTTCTCTAACTTGTCGAATAAGCGGGGAGAATGCCTGTAGCAACTAGAGGAGGTAGCCAGGAATCGGAAACCATTAACAAGATAAAGAACAATGGCAGTCAATAGTAAAAAGCTTGACAGTTCAAAAATCAGTTTGCTAATCCCTCTTAACTATTCATTTCATCAATTATAATCACACATTGTTTATTATTGTACCATATTTATTGGATTTTAAGACAACATCGTTTGTAAGACGCCCTTTAATTGTTTAGTAACACCAACGAAAAAAAGTTCTGATTGTAAGAAAATAAATAAAAATAAAACCCTAAAATAGCCATTATTTAATAAATATTTTTTACTACAGGTTTCAATTTAATAATAACAGTAGTACCTTATTTATTAATAGGTATATTATTCATCACTTCCTTCTGTATCGATATCTATCTGATTATTCTGAGCCTTCTTTATCTTTGTCATCTCATAATATATCATCTTCTGAGCCATTGAGAGCGTTGGCTGAGATAGAATTGCAGCTCACCCGGTTTTAAGGGACCTTTCGATGGGGGAAAGTGTGTTTTAGAATAGAAGAATTAGGTACAGTAAATAAAGATTTACCTTACTTCAGTGGCCGCATGGTCTAAGGAGTCACTCATAATATACTAGACTGCCGATGACAGAGAGGTCATGAGTCAATCCTGGTTGGGTGCACTGGGGGTGGTTTTTCCTAAGTGGTTTCCTATTCTTTCTCTACACAAATGCTAGTACACTTTCTCTAAATTAAATCTCCTTAATCCATTAGCATAATTAGTACATTGGCGTACAACCTGAACCGGTAGTAAGAAGTGATGCTAAAAGAATAAAAGACATGGTTAGGATAATCAAGTCTCTTAGATTACGATGGGCGGCAGAACCTAGAACTGTGTCCATAGTACTGACTGGCAATCTCAATAGAAAAAGATTGGGAATACCTAGACGCAGATGGGAGGATAATATTAGAATGGACCTGAAAGAGATAGGGTGTAATGAGGGGGACTGGATAGAACTATCTCAAGATAGGGTTAGGTGGCTTCCTTTTGTAAGTGTGGCAGTGAACTTTCGAGTTCTTAATGCCCTAGAGAAAATAAGTAAAGATGTACAATTTCTAGGATTATTATTATTATTATATAACAGGAACTAAATAAAATAAATATCAAACCTTAAAGAAAAAAGGGAGAAATATTTTCTTTCTTAAAAAAGGCTAAATGCATATTTTAAAAAAGAAAAAAAAAGACTTCATAAAATTCAGCACAAACTGAAGACATATTTTATCATTATTTACAAAAGATGCTATTCAGACTTTAGAGTGTGTTAAGCCATGTAAGCAGGATCCTCCATAGATATCAAGATTATATTCACATTCAAATGAAGGCATTGCCATTGTGATGACTACATATCTGAACGTGTCTTTGATCCATTAGGACGTTTAAGGTCTAGTTGAATTAGTATTTGAAACTTTTTTCTCTCAAATTTTATTGTTTGATATTGAGAAATATTATGAATCAACTTGAAATATTTGTGAGTCAAGAAATTTAAGCAGTTTGACTGTGGAGAAATTAAAATAATTTTGGAAAATTTACCCTTTAAAACTATTGTTTGGATTTTTTGTGGTTGCTGGTATTGCTTGTTGATCCTGGAATTCATTTATATGTTACATATGACTGTAATCATGAACAATTTCAGTTTATACATACTATATCATTATTAAAATATGTGACAACGTCAAACATACATTTTATCACCTCGCTGGCCACTGAGCATCTCCTTTCGGGTATTAGTAAGAGTTCGTTTCTTCCTCACGTCTTTTTTCAAATTCTGATGACATTGTAGATTGCACTCATATGGCCTGACAATCTTGACCTATCACATGAGTGTAGTTTAAATCCTAGCTTTCTAGTTGGCTGGACAATGCAACTGCTCTATACTGGGTAAGATGATAAAAAGAATTTTTGAATTATTGTTTGCAATTGTCTATTTTGTATTTTTGTTAAATATTCTTTAAATAAACAAAATAAGAGAATTATATCTATTCACTGTCACCTTTTTCTATCCACCTTCAAATTTTACTTCACTAATTCACAAAATGTGATAATTCAAACAAATCTTATTACAATAAAATAAAAAGCTTTTAATCATATTAATTAAGTTCACAGTGAAATAAACTAAACCTCTATTTACCTTGATTTAATAATTAACATCTTGAATGATTTCATAATTTTACATAATATTAAAATTTAATAATTTTGAAAAAATATATTTCTTTAAATCGAAAATAATATTATTTAAAAAAATACATTTAGAAGGTTTAATTTAAATAATTAATAATATGTTTAATACAATTGAAGTCATATGTATAATATATGTTATTTATTCAAACAACTATTTATATGAAATATATGACGGTTTCGCAAGTTTTGTACTTTCGAACAAAAAATTGTTTACATTTTGTAATTAAATTTATAATATTTTGCCATTGTTATTTACACCATGAATCCATTTTTAGAACACAAGTTAGGTATGGAAAATAACGTCTTGCAAATGTCCTCCATTTTCATTCACACATTGCTGAAGTCTTGTGCTTAAGTTAGTCATGACATCACAAAACATGTTAATTGGTATTGCCCTAATTTCACATTCGATAGCAACCTTGAGTTCTTCCAAAGTGCGTGATTTATCAATGAAAACATTTGACTTCAGATAACCCCACAAAAAGTAGTCACACGCCGAAAGATCAAGCCATGGGATATCTCCACTAAGTGAAATTAGGCGTTGTGGGAACATGTATCGAAGCACTGCTATGGAAACCCGTGATGTATGGGGGGTTGCCCTGTCCTTCTGGAACCACAATTGGGCATTGTTCAGTTGCATTCTTCACATTTTAGGTCTGAGGAAGTTTCTTAACATCAAAACATAGCGATCAGAATTCACTGTAGCACTTTGACCATCCTGTTCGAATAAATACGGGCCAATGACCCCGTGATGTGTCATCCTCTACCATACTGTTACTCGTGAGTGAAGTGGACGCTCATAGACTTACTCTCGGGTTCGCTAAAAACCATGATGAGATGAGTTATTTTCTTGTTACTTGCTATTAAAACTTCTTTATTACCTTCCATTAAGGCTTTAATGGCCTTCATAATATCTACCTGTATATTAATTTCTTCATTAACTTCCTGTTTCTCTTGCCTAACTCTATTTTTTTCTAAATCAACATCAGTGCTTGTGTGTGTAATTTTCTCACCATTTTCATCTAGCCTTAATTGATTGTTAGGTCCATATTCCTGTACACTTTCCTGTTCCTCCTCTGATTCTATGTGCAAGCTTGTTCCTATTGGTTCTTCATTCCACGCATATTTTCCTAACTGATTATCAGTTCCCTGATCTCTACACCTCTTCTCGACCTCCACATCCTTCTTTCCTTATTTTTTCTTATCCATATCATGCAATTAACACTTATACAACGGCAAAATATTTCAAATAACACAATAAAATTTACATAAATTACAATAATCAAATTATTGATTAAAATTTTACCAATATTAGCTCTACTCTATTATCACCATCCTACAGTTTATAACTTTTTTTTAAACTTAGATGTTAATGATGTCTGATGTGGTCTTCATGTCCTCTTTTTACTTCACTGGCACCTCCTGATGATTTATCAGCCCCTACAATTCGTTGCTAATCAGCGCCTCTGGTCCATCATGGATTTATTGTGCAAATAGGCATAACCAATGCTTCTTGTAGACTCACTGGGTACTCTAGCTGATTTCTCGTGGGCACGCTGGATCCTCTAGCTGATTTCTTTTGGGCACGCTGGATCCTCTTGCTGATTTCTCGTGGGCATACTGGGTACTCTAGCTGATTTCTTCTGGGCATGCTGGGTACTTAAGCCAATTTTTTGTGGGCACGCTGAGTACTCTAGCCCCTCGGTTGGGCTGCCATTGTAGAGTTCTACCTATGGGCCCCTCGTTGGGTGGTCAAATTGAAGTGTTCTTAGAATGACATATGATGAAGGCCCCACTGTTGGGCTCCAATTGAAGAACTTCTCTTCCACCTATGACGATGTAATGCCCCTTAGTTGGGCGACAATTGTAGAACTCACAAAGATGACTTATAATTTTAATATATTTCCCTGGCTAACTCAGCTTCTCATATCGACGTGATTATCATATAAGGAAATTTTCACTTATACAATAAATCCACCATGATCATTTTAATATTGTTTTATTGTTGGAACATATTATTTTATATGTTATTACTCTAATCATGAACAATTTCAGCTTATACAACCGGCCCATTTCTACGCTGGTCACCGTACGTACTATATCATTATTAAAATATGTGATGACGTGCAACATATGTCTTGTCACCTCACTGGTCACTACACATCTCCTATAGGGTATTAGTGAGAGTTCATTTCTTCCTAGCGTCTTTTTTCAAATTCTGATGACATTGTAGATTGCACCCGTGTGGCCTGACAATCTCGACCTATCACATGAGTGTAGTTTAAATCCTAGCTTTCTGGTTGGCTGGACAATGCAACCGCTCTTTACTGAGGGAAAGGTGTATTTCTCTAAGAACGAAAACTCTCTGCTGGATCAGCATTTCCCTTTATTTCATAGTCCAACGCATTCAGTAAGCACATTTGATATAAAAGAAATGTAATTAATTCCAAACTGCCTGAAGGGCTTAAATATTCCAAAATGAAAATGAATAGTTAAAATAATATTATAAAACAAAGAGAATTCCCAAATTTAAAATATAAATAAAATATTCAAAACTGAAGTATCATCCTTCTTTTTCGAAACAAAATAGGGTTCACAAGTTGGAACATTACAACCTTCACTTGTTTGCTATAATTTTTTACAACACCCTATTCATATTAACTTTATATTCAATAAGAGGAATATAATATTTGAAAAATACTGTGTGTAGAATTGTTTCACACATTAAAATAATAAGCCAATTTCAACATTACTTTTGGATGAATATTGTCCTCTTTTAGAAATAAATTAAATATATCTATAAAAACAAAAAAAAAGTTCTGTTTACTTTTTTCAGTATTTTGTACATAATTTTTTTCCTATTGCAATTAAAATAATACTTTTATCATTGCTTTTGTCTTTTATGCAAGCTGTGTAATATACCATTCTTGACTTTCCATAATATGATGGTCCATGTGAAGGATGCCACAAATATAAACAATGATTGAATATTTATCTATTTTAACAACATATTTAACTGCGTTTCATTTTGTCATTAAAACAAGGAAAATGTTTCATTGTCAGTTCTCAAAACATATTCTACTATCTTTTTTAATCTTTCTTATTTTTTTAATTCATTCATATAAAAAAGAAAAATTGCTTTTAATTTCCCTGGAATAGGTGTGATTATTTTAAATAGCGTATAGTTTATTTTGTTTTTAAAGTAGAAAAAACTACCTATAATCCTAGGTTTTGTTCACTATTCTGAAATATTTATTTGATAATCACTATCACTATAACCAGTAATAACAAAGAATGACTTGTCATGTGAGAAACCTGCACAGCTAAGTTGTAACACCAAGATTTATTTCCATCTCCAGGTCTTGCCGTTAATTGAAAACATGCAATTATTGTTCAGTAACCAAACCATTGACTTTGATTATTTAGTTTAGAGTCTGTGCAATATTTCACAAATCAATGTTTCTGCCACCTTAAGTGTTATTGTCACAAAGAACTGACATACAAGCTACAGTGTGATTTAGAGAGGAAGGAGCTTTTTTAAGTTACAAAAGCTACAACTATTCTTATATATATACACACACACACACACACACACACACACGCGCACACACGCAAACAAAGTAATGTGCTCTGCAGATGTCACTTGATTATCACTGCCTTTAAAATAATACTAACAATATAGTGAAATGTTACAAATGTGTATCTTCTAAAAAGCCCTTTCTACCAAACTCTTACTATATCTAAATATGACTTGCAAAGTTTCTCAACCTTTATGAGGTTCAATTAATAAATTTATTTAGTTTACAGTATTCATAACTTTTGACTCATTATTGTCTAGAATATGGTATATTCACACTAGCACTAAATACCCAGCGTTACCAGTATTGTATGGTTACCCCTGGCAACGCTTTTTTCTTCTTCAGAGAAACAGAAAAAAATCTCTTCATTTTCTCATGACAGTTTTTAATTGATTTAAAAAAATCTAATCCAAAATTTAAAATTCCTGCTTTAAGTTGCACAGGTTCATGAACAGGGGCTGTTAATGTTTAAATTTCAGTCCTTGGTATAAGGTAGATATCGTGCACTGCCCATGACAGACACACACTTAATTTAATTGATATAAATTGCATAGGAAATTGCTTTAAACTGTTTTCAAAAATATTTGCCCAGCTTAGTTGTTATTAATGTTTTTAGAACTAGTAAATTAGTGATTGAAGGGACAATTTGTGAAATATTTCATTTATAATATGTACCTATGCAATTAAAATAAAAGTTGTAGAGCAAGCATTGTGGCCTTATTTTAATTATTCATTGTTGTAATGTTTTTGTGTGTACTTCAATATGTTCACAGTAACGACTAAACAACAGTTTTATTGGGTGTTTTGATTAAGATTTTTGTGGTTGTGAACATTGATTGATACATGACAAAATATGATTCAGTTTTGTACTAGTCTTTGTTTATAGAAGATTATAAAATTATGTTTTCCTTTGAATTGATCGCCAAGGATTTAAAGAATCAAAACAGCAATGTTAACTATTCAGTGTCCGTGTGTTCACCGGTCATTCTAAACTTGATTGGGCATTCTTTAAAGTGTTTTTGATAGCAGGAAATTCATTATCAGTGACAAAGACAACTGAAAACCACTTTGGTTGAACTATTTACTAGCTCTGCTGATGGTAGATCATTTAACTTCTTGGAGTGTGTATTATTCACATAGAATACATTTGTATGGTTTGAATCCTATAGTCCGTTCCATTATTACTCTGCAGTACAGGTCTTATGGAGCGCGCAGTTGCCAGATATCACCCACTCGAAACAGATGGACAACTTTTGCATTAAAACTTAGCAAATTTTACAAACTTTATACACACTATGGCAATCAATTTGAAGTTTGGGTTGTCAAGATTTGTGTATTATTCTGTTTACTAACATTATGTCTGTTTTGATATACACTGTACACTGTCACTTGCAATGAATAGGTTGAAGATCGAATTCTTTCAAAGATGGTCTTCCCAAGTACATAGGTTTATACAAAAATATTTTCTGTTTGCATGTGAATGCGTGTGTGCACTTTTATAAACAATTAGGCCTACCTAATTCATCTTTATTATAGTAAAAGCTAAAATGCAATAATAATAATAATGAATTAATATACAATAGTTTTATAAATTATAATAATATTTAGCACCGCGTCTTACTACTCGTTCGGGTTATACGCTCACTTTTATAAATTAAAATACTGGTAATTATAAAGGAGGGGAGAATTCTAAAAGTCATTCAAGGCACTTGAAAGCCTTCTTTCTATGTAAAGTAAATAGCATATTGGTTTAAACCTAAAAAATACATTTATGCCTCATCGCTGTCCCCGCACAAAGGTGTGGCTCCATCAATTGTGAAGTAGTGTTTAGTGGATGGCACAGGTAGTTCAAAGTTTTGAGAGTGAGTAGGTGGACTTATGGGTGGAGGAGATGACACAAGGGATGACGAAGATGATGAAGTTAATCTTATTAAAAACTGCTGCTCGTCTGCTTTCCACATGTATTTTTTTTTGACATGATTTACATATTTTTGAAATACATGATGATATTGTAATAAGGAAGCAATATTAAATTATCTTTATAGAACTCAAAATGAAAATATTTAGTATAATCAAGTATAAGTGAGAAAGAATTTTTGTGAAATTACAAACTCTAATTATAGTAAGTCTATATAGAATAATTAAAATGGAATCATTTACTTATTAATACACATATGATTAAAGATATCAGAACATTATTAAAATAACACATAAAAAATGTGAGTCAAGGTCACAACATGTTAACAAGTAAAATGTAGACGACAAAATTTTTTAAACTTAATTAAACTATATATATAATTAGTGACAAATGACTAGAGGACTAATGTTTGGTTGTGATATAATTGAAAAGAATTACTGAGAAAAATTGAAAATATTTTTGAAAATTGAAGACATATTGAGTTATATAACAGTTGATTGAATTCTATTATCTTATCTGAAAATTCCCTTGCTCCTTTTTAGGCATTGTAGAGACAGCCATTAGAATTCTACATGTTTCGGCACATCTACGGCGCCATCCTCAGGACATTTGACTGTGCCTGTGTGAGTTGCTCCAGTGAATACCAGAATCAAACCAATGAAACCAATCAGTATCAAAAAAGAGGTGTTTACCAACTCACCTGTGAATGCAATAGTGTTTACATTGGCCAAAGTGGTCGCAGAATATCAACCAGGTTTTCTGAGCACATAAGTGACTTCAAATATGACAGGAACAAATCCAAATTCTCCGAACATCTTAAAATTTATGGTCATCAACCCACCCCCATGGAAAAATGCATGAAATTAATTCACAGCTCGTCCAAATGCACAACCATGAACACTGCAGAAAACATTTTCATCCAAACCGCAATACTCAATAACAAAAATGTCCTCAATGAACAAATAAATTTTGAAAACCAAACCCTTATCAACACTTTAAGGAAACTCCCCCAACACAACAGATAAAAAAAATAAAAAAATAACCTATTTTCCTGCCCTTCCTTCCGGTAGTTAATGATCTGTCCGGGCCTTTGTCGAGAAGATTTGTACCTTCCGTTTTTCCTATTCTCATTACTCTTTCTATTTTCCTTCACTACTCTTATTATTATTATTATCACCGCATCTTACTACCCGTTCGGGTTATACGCACTTACGCTAATGTGTAATGGTAGGGTGATTGTGAGATGAAATGGAGGACCTACAGTTTAACGTGGAATCCGAACCACGGGGGAGGCCTGTCATTCCCCACATTCACAAGATGTCTTGTCAAAGGTGAAGGAAGGGTTTGGTAATTAGATAAATCTATGCCGGGACCGAGGATTGAACCCCGGCCGCCAGCATAGAAGTCTGACACCTTACCCCTAGACTGCCAGGTCACCCCACTACTCTTATTGATCTCACCACATCTATCTAATAACAACTTCAACTATTACATTATTTCGTCTCACACCTACTTGCTGTTTTTTCATCATCTATGACTTTTCATATGTTCTAGACTATTATAACCTTAGTTTTCAATTACACAACCATTCTCATTTTTAATCAGTTTGATTCTGGTATTCACTGGAGCAGATCACACAGGCACAGTCAAATGTCCTGAGGATGGCGCCGTAGATGTGACGAAATATGTAGAATTCTAATGGCTGTCTCTACGATGCCTAAAAAGGAGCAAGGGAATTTTCAGATAAGATAAAAGAATTCAATCAACTATCATGTAACTCAATATTTATTCAATTTTCAAAAATATTTTCAATTTCTCTCAGTAATTCTTTTCAATTATATCACAACCAAACATTAGTCCTCTAGTCATTTGTCACTAATTATATATATAGTTTAATTAAGTTAAATTTTTTTTTGTCATCTATATTTTACTTGTTAACATGTTGTGACCTTGACTCACATTTTTTATGTGTTATTTTAATAATGTTCTGATATCTTTAATCATATGTGTATTAATCAGTAAGTTATTCCATTTTAATTATTCTATATAGACTTACTATAGTAAAAGTTTGAAATTTCACAAAAATTCTTTCTCACTTATACTTAATTATACTAAATATTTTCATATTGAATTCTATAAAGATAATGTTTTACATAGTTGAACCAGTTATCTACAGAAACCTTTCTATACATGGAAGCTAAACCTTGAACATTAAAACTAGCATTGTTCATTTTGATAAATGTTTTTACCTGAGCCCACACCATCTCTATAAGGTTACGTTCACAATGATACGGAGGAAAACGAATGATTTGTCAACCCACCGCCTTCGCCATCTCATACACTTTGTATTTTTCAAATTTGTGTTTATGTTGTGAAACCAAATACAGCATCTCCAGTTTCAACATTTCGTCATCAACATCAATGTTCTTATGGATAAGCCACCCAGCTATTTGAGCTTTACACCATGAAATGGTCAGGATCGCTTCACACCTTCTGCTGTGATAGGCATTATCGATTATGATAACAGCTCCTTCAGGTGTATTAGGGAGTAATTGTTCTGAAAACCACTTTTCATAAACATCACCAACCATTTCGTCATGGGCATCTGCTGTGTTTTTATTTCACAAAAACGTGAGCTCAGCACCTTCAACAAAGCCATTGCCATTTCCAGCGTGAACCATCGCAAAGCGTGGTATGCGAGCCTGTGGTGGCTTCAGTCTCGTGCTTAACCCCTCAAAAAATTATTGCCGAAAACTCTGGATGGTAGTATCTTTCCACTCCTTGGAAACGCTATGTCCCAATATTTACCCATGATTCATTTGTATAAATAATAGGTCTACCTTCAGCTCTGAACTTCTTAAGATCCTTCAAATACTTATGACGCCACTTAATAATGTCATCCCTTTCAATGAAAGCACTCGTTACCCCTTCGTTCATACTTAAAACCCATCTCCTGCAAAAATCTGTATAAGGTAGTTCGTGAGATATTTGGCAGTGTGTTGTCTGCGTTTACCCTGGCTAAAATAACACTTAAAGTAGGGGGCAAGTTGTCGAACAACATGGAATGGACAAGACGACGAACACCACTTTGTATGATACCAGCGTATGTGTTTGGTCTTGAATTTTTTTGTTTCCCCTTTCTCTTTTGTTTTCTTTTTAAGGAGTCCCAAGTACCACATTTTTGTTCCTCTCTTAAGGTGTAAATAGTTCTTTCAGAACATTTTGTGGCTTTACATATTTCCTTAACTGCTTTGGTGACATTCATTGTCTTGGTTAAATAATTGAAAGGTTCATTACTATTTGACATTCTTTGCTTCTCAGTATACCTATGCTATGCACTTTTCTTGAACACTTAACACTTTGAATCAATAATAAATAATATATAAAATGATCATCCCATATAAAGTAAAATATATTATAACTAAAAATATAAGGAAAGATTAAAATATAATATGATCAAACGTTTGATAAAAATGACGATTAAACCACCAAACACTCTTAGCACTCTGTAGGCCAACGCCAAAATAATGACCGTAGCCTATAACACAAGAATAATGGCTCACAACTGGAGAATATACTTCTTGGACAGATTTCAAACAGCTCTGCTTTGCTTTTACAAGAGGACTGTCATCACTAGAATTCATTGTTGTGAAGCTCAGCAGGGTTATATTTATGTTTACACGGTGTGCTACGCATGCCTGGAGACTGTGTTTTGACTTTCAGCATCTTACCGATGATTTGAATCAATAATATAACAAGAGTAAAGTGACTAAGAGTATGTTGACCAGTATTTTCCTGAAACTATGGAAATATAACTTGTTAAAATCAACCTCAAATATATATTTGGTGTTAGGTGGATGAACTTTTTAAACATGCTGATTATATCAACATACGATTTACAGACTACCCTAGTACTAAGAAAACACAACATCCAGTCCCCTAGCTGACAATTTACCAAAGATAAATCTCAAACCATCCCAATATCAGACTTCTATCTCAGTTGGATCACGCTCTACCAACTACGCTAAAGTGTTTAACTAATGCCAGTGAATTCGACCAGGATTCAAACTCAGGCCTGATTAGAAACGGTGGCAAAGTGAAAATGCGAGTGCAAAACCTTAGACTGCTCAGCCAACCACCTCTGTGGGTATCTTGTTTCTTAATTCAAAAGCATAGTGTAATAAAATTTGGAGCTACATATAAAAATGTATTCTCACATTTTTAACATTGTCTCAACAAGTACAATAAAACCATGTTTATTAAACTATAATTACAAACAAAGGCAAGTATAATGAATGTTTAAGTGGCTGAACCTTGTATTTTGTGAAACCAATACTATCAATTTTGATGTGGGTGGGATGAACTAACGCTTCAGTTCTCAACGCTACAACTGTATAACATCCCTCTGCTCTTCAAGACCAGACAGAGCTTAAAGTGAACTACAACCTCTTCAACTTCAAAATGCTACTATACATAAATGGGTGGCAGTATTGGCCCATAGATTTTTTTCTAAATTTTATTTGAGCATTTCTTAAACATAATGTACCTAAGCAACAGCAAAATAAATTTCCAACAAGACAACTTTTTCATATTTTACTTTAATTATTTCAGGGGGTATAGTATAATACGTTTTAATTTTTTTTAACATTGTACAAAAGATATTCCTTTCAGACTCTGCATACGTTGTTCATAACTATTATAACAGCCACCAAAAAATTACTGGCTTTTCCACACAATTGGAACTAGAGTTATGACGTGATATAATTGGAACCTCATGAAACTCTGACAAAATGCATATTTTCATATTTTGAAAAAAATAGTGATTTAAAAACATCTATGGTGGTTTAAATCAATTTTACAAGATGCATAAATGAATGTTCATTAATTTGCCATGCTTATTTCATACAAATAATTATGTTCAAATTTAAGATATAAAATGGCAACTTTGCTTGGTAGAAAAGGACAGCGCTAATGGAGAAACCAATGGGTTGGAAAGAGATGGTAATAGTTCATAAGAGCTTGTACTGCAATTTTAGAGTGGAACTGCCTATAGATGCTAGAATTTGTAAGCAGGATGTAAATTGTTTTTAATTTGAATTCCACCAAGGCATGTATTGGAAATGCAAATTGATTTGAAACAGTCAACTCTCGCTAACTCGCACTAAAGGAGGCAGGAGTCTGTCTTATCGAGGGGAAATAAAGTTGTACCTAAGGAATGAAAACTGATACTTTATCTAAAGTAATATTATACTTTAATGTGTCGAGGTAAACAATACATATCAGATAAGACACATACACCAATAACAACACAGATACTGGAATGAGGAAGGTTGAGATTACAATATGTTTATAGTAATTGCAAATTATCTATATACTGTACTGTATGTGCAGGAGTGAGATAGGAGGGGTAGTAGCGCTGTGTTGCAAGATCTCCACCAGCCCCCTGCATTACACTACTTCTATTACATTATTAGCCTGCCAGCATGCGGCTGGCTTTTTACTATCAAGTTGATGTTGCTCGCAATATGTTTGGCTGGCAGAATCACAAAATATACTCTGTTTAACATCAAGTGAAATCTTTACGGTACATGAACGTTGAGTTGATTGTGATTCTATCACTTTCAATATTACATAATATGTAATTATATTTTAATTGATAAGCCACCATGATTATATGTTGATTTAGCCTGTTTAGTGCAAATCTGATAATTATTTTCACCAATGACTTTTTATATAAATCAAAATGTTTTTAGGAAATACACAAGACTATTTATTATGCCATACAGCCAGTGTTTATTTTACTTTGTACAGGAAATATACGTGGCCTTGTTTTATATAATATTGTTACTATTGATATTTATTTAATTTTAGTCTACATGTTTTTTCGTGAGTATTTTGTTTATAGTTAAGTTTTGTGTGACTTTAATCTATTCATATTTTGGTATTCTTTGTAACTTTTTCTTTTTAGGTGTTTCACTCTTAAGTACCAAATATTGCCAAGAAAAATTACTAGCCATTGCATATTTTGATAATCATAGTCAAAGCTTTCTTTATGATTTGTGAAAATAGGTACAGATAATTTTTATCAAGGGTGAGGGATATACATTTTGGTTTAAGGAAGTGTTTTAGAATCAAGACGCACTTAAAATTATTTAAGGTTAAGTGTATACATCTTGTCACAATATTACATAATATAACACTCCTGGACAACCAGGAATTCTAAAGGGATTTTTCCTTTGTATGGAGAATCAGGGAATTTTGGAGTGACTAAGGTGAATTTTTTTAATGTCCACATTTTTAAGAAAACCTAATAAAATTGTTTAAACTATTATTGTTGCAGATAATTATTATAAACCATAGAGAGTCAAATATTTTTTAGACTTAATACTTATAGACTTATATTTATCGTTTTGATGCAAACTTTACTTTAAAAGTGCTGACAAGTTTTTAATTTGATCACTTTGCACATGAGTTGGATGTTTTATTTACTTTTGTTTTCGAGAGAAGATTATAATAACTGTTGATCTTCTCCAAATGTGTAATAAATTCTTATCAATTTGCTATGAAATATTGTAAATGATCCACTTGAAAAAAATAATGCCAAATTCAAAGCTAATATATTATTTTAAAATCTTAATTTGTTTAGTCAAAATGAAATAAAATCACGAAACAATTTTAAATTTGTATCATATGAATCAAGCAGGAAGTAAAGCAATTAACATAATCAACTCTTGAACAAAGCTTTTAATCGAAAGTATTCACTATTTTGTAAACCACAGTTCAAATATTTAAAAACCCGCTTTGGTGGCTGCGTAGCCCAACACTCTACTCTTGCAGTAGACTAAACTGCCGATGACGGAAAGATAAAGGTTTAAATCTCAATTGGGTGTAATGAGGGTTTTTTCCCCAAAAAAGGTTTTCCAATCTCTTCCAATGCACGTGCGGGTGCATTTATTATAATCCTAATATTTAAAACCATTAGCGTACAACCCGAATGGGTAGTAAGACGCGGGGTTAAAAAAACTATTTAAAATATAAAACGAGCAAGTGAGAAAAAATTACCTTAAAATAATTTTAAATGAAAATAATGGAATAGTAAAATACTATAGTGAATAGTAATATAATTTAAATCTCAGCTGAAATACAACAATCCTTTGTTATAACACCCACAGAGATAAAAGTCTAAGTGTTTAATAATCCTTGAAAATGCTGAAAAGGACATTGCAGCGTTGGTGGAATATCCATTTAAAATATATTTAAAAAAATTGATCAATAAAGAATATTGTACAAGTGTGTTCCTGATGTTATTTTTTCTGAATGTTTTCAAGATATCTCAAAATTTCAGTGTATTTTAAAGATTTTTTGGTATAAAATATTTCAAACATTTTACCATCAAGTTTTTTTTTACTATTTTTCAAGTGAAATTTATGTTATACCTCTAATACTGCTTATTGGTAGTTCAAAACCAATTAATACAGGATAAACTCAACAACCAGACCTCCGACCAGTAGTTTGTCACCATTGTTTTTTTTTATTAAATTATATTTTTTTCTTATGTTCATAATTATTTCCAAAATTTGTATTCGACCCAACTCTATTTTGGAAGGAAGAACTGTAGCTTGTAGTTATGAAAGCTACTAAAACAATTTTAAAATATTTATCTGCAGCTGCCACTTCTGATATATATTGTCAATACATATAAAATAACACAAATAATATAGTAAAATGAAAGTTTTGGCTGCAAGAAAATAGGTTTACGTTTTCTAAACTGTTAAGTGTTCGTACATCCAAAATCCGATACAGTGAAACCTGCCTTGAACGGAAATATTCTATGGTCCTGTGACTTTAGGGCTGAAAAACCTGCTAAGTTCCCTGGATTAACGGAAACTGTCTAATGCGGAAACAGAATTCAAAATAAGCCCTTATACGGAAAATTTCCAATGTTCTGGTGGACATTGTTTGGAAAATTTTTGACATCTTATACATTCTATAGAATTTTGTTTTCTCTAATTCTTCCTTTATATTATTAGGAGTTGAAAATGTTAAATAAGGTACATTTCCTTTCTACTAATTAGTTCTTTTGTTACCTTGCTTGTAGAATTGTTATCTCTGTTCTTCCCAGTTTCTGCGCAAATGACTTGTCAATCACCTTTATAATTCAGCTTTTAATTGTACAGCATTACCTGTACTGAAATTCAATTGTTTGTCCCTTCCGGAAATTTTACTCAATATAAACTCTAGGCCTGCATTTTTTATTTAGTTTGGCAGTTCTTATTATGGCTTCAAAGATAAGAGTTGTGCTTGATTTAAACATGAGAGTAAAAGTCATTCATGCGAGTAAGCGAGAGAAATTATCTGTTAAGCAGATCATGAAGATGTTTAGCGCCGATAAAACTAAAGTGTACGAGATTCTAAAGAAGAAAACATAAATTTTGAAGCTGTGGTAAAACTGTGCTAATGGAAGAATAAAATGAAAACTGCAAACAAAGACATTAATGAAATGGCGCAGGAGTGGTTTGTCAATGTTAGGGTGAAAAATTACAGTGTTTCAGGTTCAATGGTGCATGAATACTCTAAAAAGGTTGCTCAAAAACTGGGGAAAACTTAATTCAAAGCATCTTAAGGATGGTTGGAGAGTTTTCGTAAAATGTATTGAATATTTTTTAACAAACTTTATGGTGAATCGAGTGGTGTAAATAGTGAAACCATTGAAAAGTAGGTTGCTAAACTTCCTTCCATAATTGAGGGATACGAACCTGGAAACTTAGCAAATGGTGATGATAGTGGACTGTTCTTTCACACGCTACCGAATAAATCACTGTGTTTGAAAGGTGAAAAATGTTTGGGAGGAAAATTGTGCAAAGAAAGAGACTGTTTTTCTATGTGGTCTTATGTTAGGTGAAATGGAGAAACCCTTAGTTATCGGTAAGGCAGCAAAGCCACGATGCTTCAGAAACATGGACATATGGAAACTTCCCATTGAGTGGAGATCCAACAAGAAGAAGTGGATGACATCACAGATCATGGAGGAATGGTTAACGGCTTTTAATGGCAGAATGAAAAAGAAAAACTGGCATGTTTTGTTGTTTTTGGATAACGTAACATGCTACCCCTACAATGAACTTTACAACATGTGACTAGCTTGGTTCCCTCCAAATACCACAAGTCTTTCTCAACCAATGGATAAGAGCACCATTTAAAATGTTAAAAGTGCACTATCGTAAATTAGTAATGCAATCTTTGCTCACTAATATGAATTTTACATCATCCACCTCTGAGCTCGCAAGAACTGTCTTGGTTCTAGATGTGGTTATTTGGATAAGTCAAGCTATAAAGAAGTTGTTGCCAGAAAATGTGACAAATTGTTTTGAAAAAGTAGAATTTTTTATGAGTGAAGTTACTGCTAGTTTAGAAAATGAGAATGACCAGCAGGACTTACAAAATGGCATGAATGAAGCTGCTTTCAATAACTGCAATGCTGAAGAGTACATCAATATAGACAATATCGTGCAACTGGACCAGACACAATGGATATCGATGCATTAGTTGAGAATTTCAAAGAAAGTTGAAAAGGAGTAGAGGAAGAAGAAGAGGAAAGTAGAATTGTGTTGAAAGAATAAACGTGTAGTGTGAAGATTTATCAAGATTCTGTCAAAAGTTTAAAGGAACTGCAGCAATTTGCCCTACAACGGAATGATTTTGATATGTTTAGTGTGATTTCTCAGGCTAAGGTGTTTGCAGAAAGTCAGGCAGCCAAGAGAGTTAAGTGTATGCAGAAAACCCTGCTTTACTACTGGAAAAAATAAAAACAAAGTGAGTAATGTTTTTTCTGTTCAGTGTAATGTGTCCATATGATCATTTTTTATAGTGTGAATAATGAGTGCTGTGTAATAATGAGTATGGTATTTTATTTTATGATTTTTCTCCCAATTAAGTGCATGTCCCTGGTTTAATTTGCATAGTACACCTCATTAACCGAAAACCTGGCTTTAGCGGAAAAATATCTTGGACCCTTGCGATTCTGTCTAAGGCAGGTTTCAATGTATACATATTTTATAGACATTACTATACCCGTTTTTTCTCGATCCCGATTCTTAAGTTCAACCTTGATTTTTCGATTCTTGATTCTGAATATTGAACATTTCCTTGTTCATTATTTTTACAAGCATATGTTTTCATATAAAAATATGTAGGTAATGAACTTCATAACATACCAAAAAACTAAAAACATCCATAGTAATTGAAAAATTTTTAACAAAAAGTTTTAAATATTACCAAGGATTAAATCATATTATCAAAATAATAAAATAATTATGAATGACATTATGGTAAACATGTATTATTACCTACAAATAAATCCTAATTAAATCCAAATTTGTAGGCATGAATTTTTTTTTAAAAAGATTTTAATAAATAGTTGTTGAGAACACAATTCTATTCAATTCACCTATTAGGATTGTTAAATGAAAGTACACTTTAGTGAATTATTGACAATGGAAAGGAAACTTAAGTACCGTACTGGCAGCAAGTAAACAAAGAAGATAATTGTAGATATCACTTATTTTTAAAATTTTAAGAAATAAAAGAGTAAAAATATATTGGCTTAGGCCTATAGCATTTGTTGCAAATAA
This sequence comes from Timema californicum, assembly GCA_902141385.1. Taxonomy (NCBI): domain Eukaryota; kingdom Metazoa; phylum Arthropoda; class Insecta; order Phasmatodea; family Timematidae; genus Timema; species Timema californicum. The sequence goes on from CABFOW010001811.1 coordinate 54,397, forward strand.
AACTGTAAATTTGATAAATAAGAGAGATTAGCCTTGTAAAAACGGTCAAAACAATTTTTTTTATGCATTTAATAATCATTTTAATTGTATAGAAAATCTAAACTGCCTGATACCTTACTTCCCCCTCAATGTTAAACTTGAACTCGACAAATACAATACATGGTCTCTTTAAACCTTAACTCACAATCTTATAGATATTTACTTAACACATTAAAAGTCTTCAAAATTGAAAATGAAAACCAAATATGCAATAAACTCATAATTTAAAACAACAAATTGCACATTTTATAACAGAAAGAAGAACACATTTCAACGTTATAAAAATTGAAAGTCATCCGCCATAGCTGATCCTAAGCACGTTAGCTCGCTAGAGATTAGTGATGAAGTTTTGCCAACGATATATAGAATATATCAGACTTCACTCTAAATATAGTGATTTAAAATAAATTAACTTCTTTTTGTTCTATTTTTATAAAATATGCAGATTTTTGTTCTATTTTTAGATACTTGTCTTATTCGAAGAGCTAAATGAAATATTAAAAATTGAAGCGAGACAGCGACAATAATTATAGGAAAACGACAATCTTAATTTTATCAAAATATAGTAACTTTCGATATACATGTTGTGTTATCAATATTACAAATGTAATGATATATTACGGAAAAATGCCATCCCTAGTCTACGTATCATATATTGATTGTTTGTTTAGAATCGATTAATGTATTCTTACAGTCTCACTTAAGTGAAACGACAACTATATTGATATGAAAGTTTTGATTATTACTTATTATGAATGTTGCCTTTGGCTTAGTTGCCAGTTTTATTGAGAGCTAAGAATCGAAGTAGCAAGAATCGTAATATTAAGATTAATTATGAATTATTTTGATACGAGTAAGAATTGAGGGTATTGCGGTATCAAGGAATCGAGTTTGACAGACCTACTATATTTAGAGCGATCTTTTGTATAGTGAAATATGTGAATGATATTAAATTGCGTGGCTATATTTTGGGTAAAAGTCAACCTATTGTATAGATATTATCCTTAATAAAGTAAATTATTTTGATTACATCTTTTATGTTAACACGTTTATTCACGGAGGTCATCTTATAAAGTAGATGGGTTGTAAACATTAAGATTAAATTTAAATATATACGCTTTGTCTAGCCTGTAACCCACAAGACTACTATGCATTACTTTACTATGGTGTAGCTTATAAGATAGAGCCATAGTGTACTCCATCAAGATAAGACTGCCCTTTAAAAGTAAACAAAGTGCACAACTAATGAAAACTCTAAAGAAACAGCCACTTAGGCGGGTAAGTTTACACAATATTTTCTTTCGTTGGTATGAATATTTCTCTCCACTGGGATTATCAAACTCATTTGATCATAAGGGCCAAATTAAAAGTACTGCAGGAGCCATGTTTAGAAAAAAACTGTACTGTAATTATCTTAAGTAAAAGGAATTCCAACTTTCTTACTATTACAAAAAGAAGAGAGGTGGGCCACTAAATAAAACAATAAGACTAACCTTATACTTTTTACCAAAATTGTGAAACCTTCTGTTTGCAACAATTACATTAATATCTGGTTTTAAATACTATACCCAATTTGTTTTTATAATGTTTTACAAATGTGTTGATGACATCTCTCTGGGGTTTGTTTTGATTTAACCTGAGAAAACAATCTTTAACATACATATGTCCATCCCTCCAAAGATTGTATAGATATTTAGCACACACATTTAACAATTTCTGGGAATTGTTTCACCTCGAAGAAATAGAAAAGATTTGGTACACCAAATTCACATACCAAAATTCTCCGTATTATGTCAAATTCCAAAATGTTTTTCTTGGCATTGGTAAAAAGAAGAAAAGAGTTGCATTGCATGATGGTTCATCAAACGGTCCACGGGCCACATGCTTCCTTGAGGTCACGAGTTTGACATCCCTGTCCACCGCAACACTTTGATTCATCGTATGTACCATTCAAAACAGTAGTGCACAACAGAGAAAATTACTTATAGTTACTAGCAACAGTTGAAAGTTGTGTGCATTTGTCATTTAAATGCATATATTATAAAAAACCAAAGTTCTTGGTTTAACAATAAAACCACAACTGTCACCATTATTAAATGCCACTTTACAAGGTGATTTTGGAAAACATAATTTATCGTTTTACTTAACTCTACTGAATGCTTATATTACACTAGATACCACAGTAGCTAAGTAATTCATAACATGATTGAACATTTAATCTTGGTAAAGAGCACAGATCAATAAAAGCGTCCCAAGATTGTTGACAATCTGCTTATTCGACTCTTTTATATTATAACCAGAATCCATTCATTCAATTCATGGTACACTTTTTCAACCTATTTCATCATGTTTCTATGACCTTCCATGCTTCACCGACCACACATTGCTTTTTATCTTAATCATCTCAAAAGTTAATCTATTGTATAGATATTACCCTTAATAAAGTAAATTATTTTGATTACATCTTTTATGTTAACACATTTATTCATGGAGGTCATCTTATAAAGTAGATAGGTTGTAAACATTAAGATTAAATTTAAATATATACGCTTTGTCCAGCCTGTAACCCACAAGACTACTATGCATTACTTTACTATGGTGTAGCTTATAAGATAAGAGCCATAGTGTACTCCATCAAGATAAGACTGCCCTTTAAAAGTAAACAAAGTGCACAACTAATGAAAACTCTAAAGAAACACAATGAGAATCTGTATTGGGAGTTTCATCGTGTTAAACACCTTTGTCAGCCCGCCCACCTTTGGTTGGGAATCCATATTCAGAGTTACCAAGCACCGAGCCATAATTAGCGACTTCAGAGCTTGAACCTTCTTATCTAGGTGGGGGTGAGTTTAAGGACCAAATCATAGGAACACATGTTAGTGCAGTATTGATCTTAAGGATTGGTGAATGCTGAAATGTTTGCAGGCAGGATATGAGGCAGTGAGGATCTTGTAAAGTTTTCATACAAGGTGACCTTGATCTATCCTGAGGAATGGGAGTCTTGCCAGGACCAGATTTACCACTAGTCCCAAGGCCTAGACCTCAACTCTCTGACAGTTGAAGGTCAAATGCTAAGACACTTCCATCAATATTTTTTTAATATAATTTAATAAACAAGTCTACGTAGAAATAAGGCATTGAGTAGGGGAACTATCCTTTCAGGTTGGATTCCTTCACTATCACTTTACATTTACATTATTGTAGTGTTTCTACACTGTCTTTATTATACATTTCCAAGCCATCATGCAATTATTAATTTTATAACTTAAAAAAAAATTGTTAGTATAATTTTAATATCCTTAAAGATATGAGTGTTGAAACTATTTTAATTAGTTTTTCTATTAGGCCCTATATTTTTATTTTAGTGCTGTTCTTATTAAAAAAAATTATTTATAAAAATGAGTGTCATTCATATTTTAAGAACATGTGTTTTAGTATACTTTTTAGATCTCAAATTTTAAAGATGTGAGATATATATACAGTTAAAATAAACAAATATATAGTCTTTTTTAACATTTTTAAATTATGAATATATTCAAACTCGGGATCTTTTAGAAAGACATGACTTGAATGAAAAAAACCAAGCTCGCAAGCTTTAATTGCAGCTTTTAAAAGTAATAAAAACCCAATAGAAATCTCTAGAAATAAGACATACATTTTCAAATATGTCTTATTTCTAGAGATTTCTATTGTGTTTGTTTTTACTTTTCAAAGCTGCAATTAAAGCTTTTTTGTGTAACTTAGTTGATGGCAAAATATATTTTGAATGGAAACTAGTTGGCATTCATCTAATAAACAAGTCTTTGTGAGGGGTAAAAAATGACTCACACACACACTTTTGCGGCATTAATTGCACAAAAATAAGACTTTTAAATATATTTTTTTTGTGAGATATATTTAAGCACTTCTTCTTGGCTAACTATTAAATTTGCAATACCATATGATTTTTTTTAAGGACAAATTAAATAACACTCAAAAATACTTTGTCTACCAAGATTTGATGTGAGGTGAAATAAAAAAAATTAGGGCCTAATGCAAGTGTTGGGAGCTGAAGGTGATTTGAAAAAACAAAATCAAGATACAGATTTTCTTATTTATCATTTTAATATAAATGCAAATACATAGTATAGTACGATTAAATATCACAGCATTAGGCACAACAACCAAAAATTGTACATTGAGAGCCAGTCTTATAACTACAACAAAAAATTGTACATTGAGAGCCAGTCTTATAACTCCCGGATAGATAATCTGGCCGATAAGTTAAAACTGCATCTTATGACTGCACAGAGAAAGTTTACTGACCAGATAAAATTGATTTATCCATCACATATTTATGAGTGCACAGTAACTATTATCTGGGAGTTAAAATACACGTTGCCATGGCGACTTGTCTGCATTATGTGTTATTCAACCTTGTGAGGTTAGTTCTGTTGGTTACATTATTTTTTTAAGGAACCCAAAATATTAATAAATTGATTAACAACATTTTTTGAAATATTTTATTATAGGATTGGATTAAAAAGTTTAGCACAATATAATATTTAACAAAAATTTGATTTAAAACACTATGATTTGAGATTTTTTTTATATAAAATATTCAATCACCTTTTTTTAAAAATAAGAATCAGTTTCGATTCGGAGGGAAAAAGTATAAGATTCAATTCAGATCCAACCCAAAAAAAATTTCAGGCATGAGATTTTACTTGGATATAATTCAAAATCTCATTTATGCCTGAGATTTTATTTGGATTCAATTTGTGTCAGTATGTCAAGGTTTCAATTTGATAATTAAGGATTAGCATAGGCTTGTAAAAATTATTGATTAATTACATCTTTCGACTTTAATAAGAAACAATACACACACACACATATACACCAAAAAAGTTGTATCTGGTTTCATTTTACTTTCTAGTAGGCCTATGGTCAAATATCCTATGTGTCATCTAGGGTTCTACCAATGTTCAAACCTTAAACATGGTATTTTATACAGATAATAGACATGAAATTAAATTTAAGAGAGTTGTAATTAATTTATTTGCAGTATGGACTATATGCGCTTCATGTTTCATTCCTGGCCATGCTTTCATTAAAATATCTGTATTTTTAAACAAAACCAAAATCACAGCCCATTAAAACTCAAGCAGCTGTAGTTTAGGTGGTAGCATGTCTATATTTAGAGTCTGAGATACCAAAATAAATCCTCAAACATGTTTTTTTTAAACCTGAATAAGAAATACTTTTCAAGTATAGTTTTATTTCTCAACATTTAAAGAAACTGTTTAAACGGTCCATTATTCCAACAATAATTATTAGATTTCTTATTCCTTTTTTAAATAAGCATATTTTTTATGTTATAAAACCCATTACTATTTTGTTTTAATCAATAACATTTAAAGTTAATGAACTGCTTTTAATTTAGCTTGTTAGCTATTTTAAATTAGAATATTGAGTGATTAAAACTACCAAGTATGATTTTTGATAGTTAATTATACATTTAAAAAAACCTCAAATTCATTCACTTTATGAACTGAAAAGTTAATGTTTTCAATAAGATTAACAAAAAGTAATAGTTGTGAAATGATTGAACTTGTGATCTCTAGAACTGTAGAATAATATTCTACCTACTGAGCTATGGTGGATAGTGATGTCAGGATTATTCAATATTTCTAAGTGTTTAACAAAAGGGCACAACCCCCCGTGCAGTTTGCTTCAAAAAACAGTAGATAAGCTTAAATTCCTTATCCCTGTACACAGTAATAAGACAAGTTGGTTCTTACTCTTCTATTTATTCGATACCATAAATAATTTAAATTATTTTACCAACTAGACACAACACAGGGAAATAATTCTACCATGTTGGATCACTGTCAGGCTAAGGAATGAGGTCAGACCAGTACCAACATTGCTTGATCTGCATGAAAATATTAAAGTGGTTAGTAACTTTTATCTGGTCGATAGCTTTAACCTCCCAATAGTGAGATTTATCCGGAAGTCATAAGATTGATCCTAAAAAAATTACAAATAAACCTACAGTTTTCGAATATTCCATTAAATAATTAACTTAAGAACAAATGAAAGTAAACAAATGAAAGTAAACACACATTTGCAAACACTTAATAGACTTATATTAATGCCACATGAAATTTTACTCAGGAAAGATCTATTTCCAGAAGGTAAATACTGTGGAGCCCTAGGCAAATTTAGTTTGCAGAGCCACAGTTACCTTCCTCGCCACCCCACCAAAAAAGAAAATAAGTCAAAAACTTGGTTTTTGTTCACTGTCATTACAGTTTGCACATATAAACTAATTTTCAGGTGTATAAGGTACAAGAAATATAATATAATCATTAATGCTAGAAGCAGTGTTTTTAGACATATAAGGGTTGATTTCTCCCCAATCCTTTGTTCGATTTTCTCCCTCAACAAACTTTTCTATATAAAAGTCCAAATGACAACTGTGCTAAGTTTGAATTAAATAAGTTAATGTGTTAAAAAGTTATTATGATACATATCCACCCCAGACAAACAAAATGCAAATGGTGGAGTTAAGCCCAAGAAGTTGCTTCACTTGTTCATTAAATCAAACCACATGGTGATTTTATTTGTTTTTACACTGACAATATTCGCTAGACCCCTTTTACAGAAAACCTACTATACATGGACACAATTACCCAATTTGTTTTTTCACCTCTTATCATCTAAGAAAGCGCATCCGCACCGTCCACTCACCCCCAAGGGTGGCCATGCCGTGTGGCACCGAAATAATGAAATGTGTGTTAAGAGCTTTTAATTTTATTAGTGACTCATTTAATACAACTATATAATATTTATTTAAGGTTGGATGGAATGAAAAACAATTTAAGGCCAGTATTTTAACAGTGTTTGAAGCAACCTTTTTTTTTCAACACAATTTGTAAAAACGGTTTTCCCTTTAATATCACATTAAGAACCTACTATAGTATACATATTTCATGAATAGAATTTCCTACTTTTTAGCATCCCATTCATCGATGAGTCGATTAAGATCATCAAAATATTTTTGTTGCTGAAACAAATAAAATACACGAGTATTAGTAATAATACTACAAGTAGACATTAGTAGTAGTAGTAACTATACAATGGCAAAGTATAATAGTATATGTGTAGCAGAATGGTAGTACCTTGACTCCACCCCCAGAAGATAGGAAGTAAACAATAACACAAGTATGGTTGGAACATTTGAATCCCTGGAATTCTTAAGGATTCAAAATGCAAGTTAAAATTATCAGGTTTTATAAGATTCAGATTTAATCAAGCATAAAATATAAAATGCTATTATAAGATGGAGAGAGCTACAGATTGTACAATTAATGGTGCATAGCTAGCAAAAATAAAGAGATTGAAACTATCTTTAGGTTACAGATATAGCCGCAATAAGTATCGCTAGTCCAAGGGTCTCGGATTCTAACCTCGTGTACTGGATTTTCCAAATTTAAAAACAATTATGAGGGCTCTAAAAAATTATGGTAGGAAGACAGGATTATAAAATACAAATAAATTTCATTGTGAACTACATATAAAAATTTATGTTTGTTGATGCTTTCTACATTAACTTGCTTTTATTCTAAAAATAAACATTGTTAGGGGTGATCTTTAATATTTCCATTGTTAAAAAACTTTAATGTGTTTAACCCATTCCCTGGTGCATGTTTAGCACAGCAATCTATACAGGCCCCGCAGCCATTTTTCTACTCGTATACTCTTATCAGACACATATTTTTGCTATTAACTTATTTTCTTATTTATCGCTTTATTCATGATAATAGTATATCATTGAACTGGCAGCGCCACAGCCCAATCTATTAACTTCAAAATTAAGTATTCAGACTGCCTAAAGTACAGTGGTTCATTTTGATAGATGGCATTACCATAACTTATTACACAACAGCACCAGGGAATATTTAGGTAAATAAAGACCTTGTCCAACACCTGTGCTAGGGAATGGGTTAAAGAAGTGGAGGTTTACTTATAAATCATTAAGGCTGCAATTATTATGGTGCTTTTTTTTATGTAAAAATGAAAATATTAGATATGGACATTTATTTAATAGCAAAAATGGCACAACCCAACCATATACATTCTTTCTCTTATATTATATTATAATTTGGAACAAAATGTTCAAAAATATGTTATCAATACACTACAGTTAGATTAATTTTTCTCTGAAAAAAACAATCAAACTGTTTTATTTATCATGTAAAACACCACCCATTCATTTTAAATAAAATCACTAAAAGCCATTTTCAAATCATTTAAAATATTCAAAAATCAGTAATGATTAAAATGTCTTAAAATTTAGTCTTCTACAAATACAAGTTTACAGTGTTAGTTGTAATTTAAAACATTCACAAGATACTTATTTTGAACAAAATCCATCAAACAGATTCAGCTGTAATCCTTGGTAAAAACCAACCTTTTTGAACAGAGGGGCGTAATTAAACATCAAGATCCATCATAATCTTGAAGTAGAAAATTTCTTAATTACAATATTTTCTCTATATGGAAAATGTTGTAAACAATTCAAAACTTAATTAAACAGCATTAAAATCAGACAGTCTAACATAAATATTTATTGAATATGGTTCTTCCAATAAACATTTTAAGGTTCTGGATAGAGAAAAATAAAAGTTATGGTTCTTTTCATTTATTAATTAGGTTTTGATTCTGATTCTTTTAATAATCTATTTAAAATGTATATCAATATGAAATTCTAAACTAGAAAAATCATTTAAATTTTATTTACAACAAAATAAAGAAAAGAATAATCTAAACAGGTATCAGCTTTCAAAATATTTTAATCTCACTTTCAAATGGATAGTTAAAAACACTTTTTTCTATTTGTATTTCCAACTGAAAAAAAATGTACAAATTGAATTATATAATGTTAGTCTGATGCAGATACTCTATGACCTATAAAATCAACTTCTGGTTCTGCACCTACACATTTTTCTTTATTAAGTGAAATTCATTTTTTTTCTAATATTGACAACAACTTGTTTTGGCTATAATTGTGTTTTCTTGTCTTTTTTGTGTACTAGTAATTCATCAATATACACCTCAACTCCTTCACAGTGTTCAAGTAGTTGTTCCATCGTTTTCTGGAACACTTCTGGTGCACAATTTAGGTCAAAAAATAGTATCTTGTATCTGTATAGTCCGAAAGGCGTGGTAAAAGTAGGTAGTTATGTATCTCGATGATTCGTCCAACTCATTTTGGTGAAAGGCGAATTTTAAGTCCATCTTTGAAAACACAGTACTACCACAAAGACAAGGCACTATTTCTGTGCTTGTAGGTATTGGGTGTAGCTCCCTTTGGATTGCCTGGTTAGCATCCCTCATATCAATACAAAGTCTTAATGCCTTGTTGGGTTTTATGGTGCACACAATTGGTGATATTCACTTTGATGGCTCATTGACCTTTTCTATAATATCCATGTCCACATATTCTTGTGATTTCTCTTTGATCCTTGATGTTAAACGCCTTGGTGTTTTTCTTGAGCCGCACACTACTGGAATTACACTATCATCTATTCCTAGCTTAAGCTTGTGTCCATTATTGTTACAGACAGTTTTTTAAGCTCCGATGGATATTTATTTTCCACCATTTCCATTGCATCATTTTCAATAACTGAATTCAATTGGTACCCTAACTTCAGTATACCCAACTTTTTGGCATCATTTTCCCTAGTAATGGTGTTCCATCACGCCCTACAATGTAAAAACAACTTTCCTGTAATGGTTTTCCTGCGCCTATTGTCACATTTGTAATAAATCTTCCTAACACATACAATGGTTCAGTGGTATCATACTCATGGCTTTATTTGATATTTCACAGCGACCTTTTATATTCCTCTTTTTAAGCATTTCCCCAAGTCCCTTCATCAAGTATGTTACATGAGGCACCCGAGTCCATCATAAGTTTAGTTTTAACTCCCCCAAGTTTAACTGTTATTTTGTCATCCTGACTATTTTTACAGTTAATATTGAAACATACTCTTCTTCATTGCTTTCATTGTCTTTTAGGTTATGCAGTTTATTCTTCTTTTTCCTTTCCTTACATTCTCCCTAATGATTGTTCATGTGTTTAGATTTACAAAATTAGCCATGATGACCCTTTCTATTACATTTTTGACAAGTCTTGTTTCTGGCAGGGCAAACTTCCTGCCAGGCCAATTGGCTTGTGGATCCACAATGATAACAAGTATTTTTCATTGCAACCTCTGCAAATGATTCATTTACTTGTGTAGCTGATTAACACTCCATGATCTTGGTTTGGTGTTCTGATTGTTCTAACGTACAGGCTATTTGTGAAAATGTTGTTAATGTCAATTTATCCCCTTCCTTTAGGAGAAGCCCACCTTTCAGATGATACACACTTTACTATGACTTAGTTGATTACAGTATTTTCTTCAAATTCTCCCAAATTGCAGTTTACACTTTGTGTTTTAAGTCTATTCAGATATTGTCCTAACATTTCGCCTACCTTTTGAACCATATTTCTAAGATTATGATGTGCAAAGGTGTAACTGAGTCATTTCAAAAATTAGGCACTGTTTTAGTGTCCAGAAATATATGTGTTATCAGTAAATAAACTAAAAGAGACAAGAAAAATGAAACAATACCATATTATTAGCAGCAGAAGACATCTTGATTTTAACATATGTTTTTAAAGTTGGTTAATTTGTTTAGTTGTCCAAAATTACACAACCTTTGAACTAGTGTACTATTAAAATGAGTGTCCCAATTAACAGTTTAAAGTTTTATTTTTAGTTTTACCCTTTCTTACAATAATGTGAATAATATATTTTAACACCCTAGGGAAAGAATATATTACTAAGAATTTGAACTAAAAGCCAAAATATGATTTTCAATTTTTTTTTATATTTTATAAATTAAATATATGTGTTCCATATTTTTTGTCTACGGTGTTACTTCCCCTCTGTTACCATATTATTGGACATTTAAAAAAACTGTTAGTTGGCATCACTGTGAAGACAAAGGTTGTAAAGAATATCAGTTTGATTCCATGATCAGCCATTTTTGTTAGCTTTGGTTGTTAGTGCCTAAATTAAAAGAAGTGTGTTTTTCAAGGTAGATGTGTTTAATCATTGCCCATTGTGTTATTTTCATTGTCAGCAGAAATATATATATACACATATTTTAATCTGTTCTACAGCTATTATTACTCATGGCTATATGCATACATTTAGGGCTGGCTTAGTGATTATTCACTTTGAATCAGCCACATGTCTAAATTCTTAAGTTAGTGTGTCCCCTTTGTTACCTTGTACATGGTAACACAGGAGACAATTTGATTACTCTAGGCCCTCCATATCTTTAGTTAACTAGTATTTAATATATATTTACCTGAAAACTTATATATCTAAACTGGTAACAATAAGTGATTATTTACATTGTTTGTTCGCTGTACAGAAAGTACCATTAAAAGCAGCAGAGAAACAAAAGCAGAACCGAGAAAGAAGAAAGAAAGATAAAAACAAAGTAGAAGAATGCAAGAGAAAAGCGCAAGAAAGGTATCACTCTTCAAACATTTGACTAAAGATATGTCAATGAGAGAAAAAAGATTAGCGAGAAGAAAGTGGCGAGCTAGGAAAAAACTTCAGAGAAGTGTTGAGAAATCTCCTAAAGAAGCCGTTGGAATAACCCCATCTCCCTTGCCAAGTAAAGTGAATGATATTCAAGAAGATAATTTAACAAGAGGGTGTAAAAAAACTAGGCCGGGATAGAACAAAACTCGACAAAGAAAACATGAAGCATAAAAATGAAAATAAAAAGTTGAAGCAAAGTATTGAAAAATACAGAAAGCGTGCTTACAGAGCAAGTAATAGTAGAGAAAGCCACAAAATTGAGTGACCCCATGTTTAAAAACAAAAGCATTGTTGGAAAAAAGTTTACCAGGAGTTAGAACATCAGGAATTATAAACGTCTCAAAACAGTTGTTCAAGTACCATACATTGACACACACCATGTCATCTGAGTACTAAAGAATACTTAAAAGCAGTTATTAGTAGTAAATTGCTCAAGAAATATTGGGTGCTTCGAGAGGCATTAGGCCTAAAGTGCAGAATTACAAATGTGACCAAGACTAAAAAAAGCTGTCTAAAACTGTTAAGATGATACAAGAGTTCTATTTAAGAGATGATGTAAGCAGAGCTAGTTCAGGCAAAAAGGAAACCATCACAAAACACAAAGAAAAATTATGTAAACAGTACATATTAGATACCACGAAGAATTTACATAGTACATTTTTAAAGGAAGGAGGACACTGTTCTTATTCGTCTTTTACAGCTCATCACCCATTTTATGTATCGACACTTACAGTTTATAAACGAGATACTTGTGCTTGTAAGTTACACAGCAATATTATCTACAAAGAATCTTCTCTTAAAAATATGTGTGCTATCAAGATCAATGGCATGAATTTGTTAGTTGAAATACCTGTAATATAGACTCTAAGGACTGTATGTACAATTAATGTAATACTTGTGAAAAAAAAGTTTTACCGTTAATATTATTACAGAAAATGCAGAAGTGGAATGATATGAATGGGTCTGTAAAAAAGAAACATATTACAAGGTAAGGCAATGGAAGTTAAGAAAATTTCAAAGGATACGCTGAATGTTCCAATAAGCACATTCACAACAAAATTTCACCAAGAAATGATCCTTTTTAAGAAACATATTTTCAATATACACAAACAATACAAAGCCTATAGGAGTTGTCTTGACAATCTAAAGCCAAATGAAGCTGCCATCCACATCGATTTAGCAAAAATTACAATTGTAAGTGTGTAGAAGAAGTTTGGGGCCACCATTTTGGAGCATCACGAAATCAAATCACCCTTCACACAGGTGTTTTATAATGTAAGCAACATGAGCCAGAATCATTCTGCACAGTGTCATCTAGTAATGAGCACAATCCTATTGCAATATGCCCGCCTGGCACCTATAATGAATTTTATACAGACAAATGAGCCTAATATGGACACATTACATGTATTTTCTGATGGATCATGTACACAGTACAGACAAAAACAAAACTTTTACCATTTTAGTCACAAACGTTTTGAAAATGAACTCAAGCAAGGAATATGGTCTTTATTTGAAGCTGGACATGGCAAAGGAGCGGCTGATGGAATTGGAGCAGTTTTAAAGCAAACAGCTCACATACTTGTGTCCGATGGTAAGGACATTGCTAATGTTCACCAGTTCTTTCAATTGGTGGAAAAAGAAACAACAATTAAGTTGTTTGTTGTAACTGCGGAAGAAATTGATTGTGTTCGCAAAACACTTCCATTGACCATACCAGGGCCATCTGGAACTATGCGTTTACATAAGTTAATTGTAAAAGAAAAAGGGTGTATCAACTATCGGGATATTAGTTGTTACTGTGAAGAGCTGAGTAATAAAGGGTTTTACATTTGCTAAGGCACCAAGGCATATAATTCTTGTATTGTTAGTAATCAAAATCAAGAAAAAGGAAAAAGAGGTGGCCTGCTAAATAATAAAAAAAGAAAGTTAGTATTTATAATGATATTTACTCTTCAACCTCTACTGAATATGAACTTTCGGAACCAAATGATAGGCCTATAATCAAGGAATTACAAAAGCCTATCTCTTTCAATAAATATACCTCTTTTAAAGATTTGTCTACGTTGAAAGAGCCCCTCCCAAAATATGTTGCTAGTGGAGTGTACATGTTAGTTCGGATTAAAGTAGGAAAAGGAAATGCAACTAAATATAAATATTTAGGAGTGGCACAGAGTGATGTTGAAGATGATGGTGATATTGAGGTAATGTTTCTAAGAGCAGTTTGATCAAGTTCTTGAAATCCTTGAAACACCACCTCTAATAATGAAAGGTGACCACATTTGCTACCACTTCAATACTCCAGTTAATGTTTATGAGAAGTATTTCAAAATGTCCCCAAACTTCTACTTGACATCATACATGATATTTTATAAAAAGTATGGTCCTTGTTTGATTTAGTTAAGTATGCAAATAACAATAACAATAATAATAAAGATCCAAACCTCTTAGAAATATGTGTCCCTTGTGTTACCATTTGTCCACTGTGTTACTGCCATGTTATTCTACTTTTAGGAAAAAGTATTATGAATAAAAATGTAAAACAATGAGTCATTAAGAGTACAAATAATTATGATTCGCAAAAAACAAAACAAAAAAAAATCAGCTGAAAAAAATTATCTTTTATTATTCACTTATATTAAGTTTAAGACATTTTAACAGGAGAATTAATAACACAGGGGACATTGAGTTTGAGTTTTCAGTTTAAAATGTAACTTATGTGATTACTAACCTATTAGTTTGATTGTGTATTCTATTTGATCAACCAGCCTCATAAAACTAATGTATTATTTGTAGTTTTGTTAGCTGGGCCATTTTTTGTAGTGGGGTGACACAGTGGACATATTTCTTCACCTGTTCATGTATTTTATGTGATTTAATTTTTTTTATTTACTGCTGACTATATAATTTTCTTACGAATAAATAATCATTTTGATAAAAAACATATTTTATAAATAATAATAAAAAAAATATTTTGGAAAACTAATTTCATAAGAAGGGTATATTTTTGGAATGACCCACCTCCTTGAAGGCAAAACGTGAGCATTTAGAATTTTCATGCATTCTTTATATGTAGCTTCATTGTCCAAAGACTATCTTCATAAACCATATATTTTGAACAGCTTAACCCACTTGTGAAGCAACTGAGATATCTTTTTCTCATCTTCTTCTATGTCTCTGACCACCAAAAATATCTTAAACGAATGTAGCAATCTTTCCCATCTCTGGGCCACTATGGATTCTTCACCCATTGGGTCAAAACATTTAAGTTAGCGGCCATACTTTTTCTTTTATGTATATCAGTATTTATGAATTAAACACACACTTAAATTGATATATCAAACATTTTTGGTTTGTTCTCGTCGCCAGTGTATTGTTATACTCCTATTTTGGTTATAAGTTAGCGGCCATACTTTTTTTTATGTATATAAGTATTTATGAATTAAACACAAATTTAATTGATATATCAAACATTTTTGGTTTGTTCTCGTCACCAGTTTATTGTTATACTCCTATTTTGGTTACTTCAATACTAGTCTAGCCACAAAACACATATCCCAGTGTCGGCAACTACAAGTTAGACACTAGATAAACTTGTTAATCAGCCATCTCGAAATATTCTCCAAATCCACTTAGAAGATTGTTAAGCAATTTGGATGAACATGTAAGGGTGTTACGCTATGCCTTCAGAATTTTCCTGTAGATAAATGGGACACATTGTTACTATTTATTGTGACCAATAAACTGGACTTTTCAATTAGGAGACAATGGGAAATTGCATCACAGGAAAAAATCATTTCCTACTCTAAAGAGCTTTCTTTATTCAATTTATAGAAAGAATATAATCGAATTGAAGATACTTTATCACCCCCTGCTTCTTGTAAATATGATATCCAAGGTCATGAAAAGTCAAGACAAAAGGGTTTCCATTCCTTCGAGGTTGGCGTGTAAGACTCCCTACATACTAAAATAATACCACAGAACGCTCATGTTGATCACCTAAGTGAGAAGAAGGGGACACCAAAGTATCCCCGACTTATTTAAATAAGTGTTAGATGTGTGAGCAAAATCATCCCCCTTATTGTTGTCAAAGTGTTCACTAAACTAACCCCTACAGAGAGGTTACAATTAGTAAACCAAAGAATACTTTGTATCAACTGTCATTACACAAGGCAGCATTTTGCCGCTCTTTGAAAGTTTGTACTCAATGCAAGTCAAAAAATAATTTAGGGTTATGCGAGTACTTGGATATCGAGCTGAGCGCCTCCTTTAGGCTCGAGATCGAAAGTTTTGTAGACTTGTAATTTTCGAGCTTTCACCTGATGTACTTATGGATCAATTTTTAAAACGCAATAGTAAGCATAGGGTATTTAATTGAGATAATATTGGCATTTTCACTTATAAATCATTCGGTTGAATAACACATTGTTAAAATTAACATCAATTTTCACATTAATAATGAAATAGATCTTTAAAACTAATTTCAACCGGTGAATTTATTCCCTATTATCATTCATTTTGAATTATCCTTGATTGAAGTTGTTTATTTGTATTGCCATGACAAATCAATAAAAATAAGAATAGCTAAATAGTTTAAATAAATGAATGATTCTTTTTACTTTTTTTTACGTTCTCCCTTTCTAAAATAATAATTTATGTTAAATTAAAAATGTAATATCACGAATATATTATTTTATTGAATGTTTTCAAACTTAAGATATTTAAAACGTCCATTAATTAATACGTTTAACTACAAAACTAGTACTAGTTTCGTTATAAAGTTATGTTGGTTAACCTGTCTAAAATCAATCTTGATCTTGCTTATTGCAATAAATATTTTACCAAACTTACCACATTTATATTAAAAAAGCATTTACCATTTCATATTGTTTGCTAGAAGTATTATTTTTATTTTTAAAGTATGAGCATCAACTTTAATAAGCATTAAATATTGGTATCATATCCTGAAAATTGAAGACTGACAGCTGGACACGGGTATTGAACCCGGGACCTTCGGCTTAGTACGCCAATGCCGAAGGTCACAGGTTCGATTCCCGTGTCCAGGTGTCATTTTTCAATTTTCAGAATATGATATCTTAATGGTGTTATCCTCACTAAAATGCATAAATGATAGCTTCGGCTATTTGATTCATCATTAAATATTGGATTGAAATAAATTTCTTAATAATATGTCTAGCGAGAGCCTGTACAATGCACATAGAAGAATGGAAATGGAACAGAAGACGTGATCATACACAATTACACTAGGGAATAATAAACAAAATATGAAACACTTCAAATTGTTTATGATTCTTATGTGGTAAACTAAGTTATTGAAGCTTTTTGGGGGAAATATTAGCTCATTAAAATGTCAATTGCATTAACTTTTTATCAAGATAGTGAAGAAACACTCTACAATTATGTAAAGTGATAGTGAAGGAAGTCAACCTGAAAGGTTAGATAGTTAGGTTAGGCCTAGATATAAACAAACGCACTTCTCTATTTCTTCTTACACTTTTACATTTCACATCTATTTCAAACTTCCACAGTCGCATATTGTTTTGAATTTTCGGAAAAATTTATTCCTCATATGAAGATACATTAATGAAAAAGTAATATTTCTAAAAATTCAAAACAATGTGCAACTGTGGAAGTTTTGAAGAAGTGTAAAGTGTAAAAAAATAAGAAGAAGTGACGAGAGAAGTGTGTGTTTATTTAAAGACCTAGACTAACTATCCTTTCAGGTTGGCTTCCTACACTATCACTTACATTACATTATTGTACAGTGTTTCTACACTGTCTTATACATTTTCAAGCCATCATGCAACTATTCATTTTATTACTTTTTTAATAAATGTTAGTGAAATTTTAATGCCCTTAAAGAGATAAACCATTTTAATCTACTCCTTCTATTAGGCCACATATTTTTATTTGAGTGCTGTTCTTATTTGTAAATTGTGTTTTTTTTAAAATGTTATTTCTAATTTAAAAACTAATATTTCCATTTAGAATTTTTCTTTTCAAAATATAGTATATTTTTTTAAGTCTCAAATTTTAAAGATGGGATATTTACATTTAAGATAAACAAATATATACTCTTTAACATTTTAAAATTATGAATGTACTCGAAATCGAGAGCTTTTAGAAATACTCGACTCAAATGAAAAAACCCAAGCTCGCAGAACCCTAACTATTACATTTTGAGAATAGATCTCATAGGAACAAAACAATAGAAGCTTCCTGACTCCCTTTGTTAGAAAAGTATCAATGAGAACAACCGTTCTGCTTTGTATCGTAATTTTGCACATCCCTGGAAAATTCCACGAAGTAAGATGCCTCATGGACTTGGCCAGTCAAGCAAATTTTATCAAACAGTCTTGTCTCAATATACTGGGTCTTCCAAGACATTAGCTCAAGGGTTCCATCAATGGAATTGGTAAAACCGTGCTCCCCATTAGAGGAACTACTTCATTTTCAATTCAGCCTCGATTCACATCCAATCCTAGTTTTTCCATTGAAGCGTTGCTTATGGATAAGATAGTCAACCAACTACCATCCATTATTTTATCTTCAAAAAACTGGTCACACTTGAAAGGAATAACTCTAACAGATAGTCGATTTCATCTCCCAGGGGAAATCAAAGGACTAGTGGGAGCCGAGTTCTATCCCTACATTGTTGGTACAAATACAATTTTTGGGCATCCCTACACACTTGTTGCTTTGGAATCATGATTTAGGTAGCTACGAGTTGGACAAACATTACACATTGCAGCCTCACACCTTTTGTGTGTCTTTGGATTCTCGGTTGGATGAAGTGACGCAAAGATTTTGGTCCTTAGAGGAAATACCTAAGAAACCAGTTTTGAGTCGAAAATAATTATGTTCTGAAGATGATTTTGTCAAAACTCATTCTAGAGATAGTACTGGACGCTATTCAGTGGCACTGCCTTCTCAACAAGATCCTTTTTCTTTAGGAGATACTTGTTCAGACTACAATCAAGACCTGATCTTAACAGGAAATAATGTGCTATCATGCAAGATTACTTGGACCAATGTCACATGCCATTAGTTCCTAACATTAATTCTTATGTACCATTATATTACATTCTTCCACATCATTGTGTTTTTAATCCTGATAGCACTACTACTCATTGTGTTTTTAATCTTGATAGCACTACTAGTGTTTTTAATCCTGATAGCACTACTACTAAATTAAGAGTTGTATCCAACGCTAGTTTTAGATTTACATCTGAACTCTTGCTTAATGATGCCCTTATGACAAAGCCTAAGCTACCTCTTGATATTTATGAAATTCTACTTAACTTGCGTGTTCATCCTGTGCCACTCATGTCAGACATCAAGCAAATGTACCGGGAAATAGGGATTCGCCTTGAACATAATTTTTAATAACAAATTGTTTGGCGTTTCTCTCCTCAAAATGAATCACAAACATTACAATTAAAACGGTATCCTTTGGTGTTAAACCTGTACGTTTCCTTGCACTTAGTGTTGTGAAACATCTGGTGTCTGATGAGCAAGAGAATTATTTTCTTGCCTCTAGAGTGGTTGAATGAGATCTATGTAGATGAGTACTCGAGTGTTAACAGTATTCTTAAACAGAGTGGCTACAAGACATATTTTACAAAATTCCCTGACTTTTAGAGGTTTTCCAGGCAGCATTTTTCAATTTTCCCTGACTACTTTTTTCCAGTTTAAATGGTGGATGATGACTTTTGTTATTATTGATCATATATTAAAAAAAAGTTTGCATCTATTAAACATAAACAATTTTATCAGTTATTTTAAAGATTAAAATGTTATTTTATTTAGGTATTGTTAACTTAAGTTTTAATGTTAAGTTGTGAAATTAATGGGATATTTTAGACATAATTTTTTTAATTCTCTGACTTTTCCTTATTTTTAGTTAAATTCCCTGACATTTCCCTGTTTTCCCTGTCATCCAAAAATTCCCTGACTTTTCCAGGTTTTCCCTGTCTGTAGCCACCATGTTAAAATAGGTTTGTGTGTAGAGATTTAGTTATAAAATACCTTTCAAGTTCCTTTCTATCTACAATGCAGGTGTTTAATCGGTTCTGACCTTTACAATATCCCAGAGAGAATCGACTTTAACAGCATTACAATAGCCAGATCTTGTCACACTACCTTCTTTGTTGGGTTCTTTCTCAACTACCATCCTCAATCCAAATTATCAATTTACAAACAACATCCAGACAAGTAGAGAGAAGAGTAAATCATGAACCATCCATCACCAGACACATAATACAGTAAAGATAGATAGCCTTGTACAAGCTAAATATTGTCAAGCTTACAAGTCTATTGAGCCTGAACTGAGTATCTATTTAAGGCTTGGCTTGAAAATTTAAGTACTGCAAAGGACTAATAAAATTATTTTTTAAAGTATTTATATTTAGTAGCACATCTGATAGTTAAAATGTCTAAGAGATTAATTAATTCGCTGTAATAAATGATAGTGGACTGAACTCGTATAATAATATAAAAATTAGTGATCATACATTTTAGATCCACGTAGCTTATTTTGTTCCACCAATATAGCTTATTTAACTGATTTCTAAACACATAATTTTAAGCTGTAAAATAATTTTTAAGCTTTTATCTTTAGAACCTTCAAACCAGTTTTTTAAGTAAAAAAAATATATATTTTAAAATAAAATTCATAGGAAGAAGTTTATAATCGGTTTTACATAGTTGTCACACCTGTACTATCTAGAAACGAGATAAAGTTACCTACCTTGGACTTGTATTCTTCATAATGTTTGGTGTAGATCTGTGCCCGGTTTATGAAGACAGTGGTCTGCTCCTCTACCTCGAGTTTAGTTTGTGCAATTTTCTGCTCCAGTTTAGTGATAGATTCGATGCTTTTCTCCTTATTTTCAACAAGTGCTTGATGATCTCTGGAAAACATTGCTTAGTAAGGATATATAATGTTATTTTACTTACATTATATGTTTTTGTACCGAGTCTTATAACGAGTCAAGATTGTCCAAAAGGTAGGAAAAAAGGAAGGAATAATTTTAGATTTAGACCCATTTGCATGAATAGAGATATTGGAAAACCATTTAGGAAAAGCACTTTAAATGCAGCCAGCCAGGATTAGAGCCCTGTTTCCTGAAAACCCAACAAGACAAGATACACGTTTAATATGTGTATCTAAGAATGCAGGTACATATTGATTAAAACTCTCCTTGTTCCTACACACTTATACCTAAGTATTCTTTTTTGGTTAAGTTAATTATTGAGAGAACTTATCTTTAGTTGAAGTGTTACAAGTACAATCACACTATTTTGAGTGTTTTTTTCCCAATAACATCTTTGTGTCCACCTCTTCCCAGTATGACTGATGAGTTACATATTACGTCCACCCTTGACATTAGCGTTGGATTTTAGGGAGGATTATAGGGACAAGCAACACAGATCATTGCAATAAAAAATATTTGCCTTTTATTTTCTGTCCTGATCAAGATTAAGTAATAAAATTAAGATCACTTACCAGATATGTAGATAGTATTGCAAGCTTTTTTTTATGTATAGGAAATATTAGAGGTTCATTTATTTTGACTCATTCAAACACAAAGGGAAACATATGATTTTTATTTTATTATTAATCGTACACAAAATTATTTCTATTAATGGCGAGGTACTTATGTGATTAATGTGTTTACTTTATAGTATTTTGTTGTGGCTGTACTTTAGCCTTTGACACTGGCACAAGGAACTAAATACAGTAATAGAAAAGTGTTGCTAAGGTGCTAACGCAAAGGAATGCGTGTTAGGAGAAGATACGACTGCAGGATGAAGAGAATAGTAACATAAAGCAAAACCAGCAACTAGTAACTACCTTTAGTTAGAAGTATTAACAGCTAGCTAACATCCAATTATTACTGACTCTTTAATACTTCTCAAAATCATTCAAATGATTTTTTCGATTCATTCGATCATATTTAAAAAAAATCGAAACAATATGGAAATATTCATCATAATAAACTAGACATGTTTAAAAGAAACATTTAAATAATAAAATTTAAATAAATGTTTCTTTTAAACATATTTAGTTTATTACGATGAATATCTTCCATGCTACTTTATTCAAAATTTTGCCTAACATATTTAAAATATGTATACCAAGGGGTAATACCGAGATTTTACTAACTATTCAAATTGAAGCTATCCATTATATATTCAAAATTTTCACTATTTGATTAAAAATATTTGTTATTAAAAAACCCCCATTATTTTGACACCTTTAAATATAATCAAATGATATTTTAACATATTAAGTGAGATAAATATGTACCAATATTTCTTCAAGTGTATGCATTTAGCGTAGATTTATTTTCTGCATTGTATCAACAAATTTAATTCTATAAATTTTGGCTGGTCAGCTAAGAAACAACCTTTGATTATGGAGCCCTATTTTTAAATAGCATTAAGAATTTAAGGCATCAAATTTAACTTTTTTAGTTTGTTATAAATATTTTATTAGCATAATACTAAATAAACATTTACTTTGCCTCACAATATATTTGATTCTAGTTATATGAATTGTAATCTAGGACAAAATAAAGACAGTAATGGTTTGAGAGAACACAATTAAAAACACTTATTTTGAGGTAATAATAATCACCATTATTTCTACAAAAACCAGTATCATAAAACAACATTTTGGGTGTAAGAAGGAACAAAGAAAATTTAAAAAAATCAGATACTGCCGCCAAAAACAGAGCACACAACGCTCACCCACCACATACTCTACACGCACAGTTTGTGTATGTATCCACACAACCAGGTGCATTCATATGAAACATTTAGCACAACAAACTTATACCATGAGTATATTTAAGGCAAAATATGGATTTACAATGGTCAAAGCCCTATCAAATTGTTACTAGTTTAGTTAGATTCAAGTTATTGAAATTATGTCATTAAATATTTGCAGACTCCTAAAGTTAACCCCCACCAGTCTGAGATTACATTGGAAAGTATTTATATTTTTTGTACATTTAAGAGAAATGTTGGTATGTACCTATTGAGCTGCTCCATTTGTTGCTTATAGGTCTCCACACTTTGCTTGCCAGAGACCTGGACCTGAGATATTTCATCCTTAATTTGAACCATCTCTTGTTTCAACTGACAAAGCTTCTGCGTTAGATTGACATCTTCTTCTGCAGCTGACTGTTTCTCCTCCATCAAAGATTTTATCAGATCCATGCTCTCACTGGAAAAAACATCAAATTTGGTTATAGATTCTATTAGCTGTCATATAGTGTTGAATACATTAATCGTGAAGAATTACCATGTGCATGGAACAAATCCTGGATAGCTTAGTGGTGGGTAGAGCTTTGGCACACTAAGCCCAGTGCCATGGGTTCAATTCTCATGTTCAGGTGTCATTTTTTAAATTTACAAATACTTCAGTAAGCTTCAGTGGTTCACTTGGTGAATAATATTCAGAATATTATGAATTTTCATCCATTACTGTTTCCAGCCTCTGGCCTGGATCAGTTTTCTATTCAAAACATACAATTATTTTCCACAAAAGGCTTGCTAGGCCTCTCGTAGCTTCATATACCTTATAATATAACTTAAGACTAGAACAGGCACAACATCCAGTCTCCAACGATTACTTCTTAACTGTGAAAGGGTAAACCCATATTTCACCAATGATTAATTTTTCTGCCATGTCGGGAATCGAGCCCAGGACACTTAGCTCAGTAGACAGACATGCTATCAACTGAGCTAAGGTATCGAATTAATATTATGAATGAATGTCTTAAATGGAATATCTGACACCTTAGCTCAGTTGGTAGCATGTTTGTCTACTGAGCTAAGGATACTGAGGTCGATTCCTGGCATGGATGATAAATTTATCATAGGTGAGATGTAGGTTTACCCTTTCACAGTGATAAATTAACGGCCAGGGACTGGATGTTGTCTCTCTCTTAGTCTTAAGAGTTGGATTATAAGATATTTGGAACTTAGCAAGCCGGTAGTGGAAAATATATGGCTTGAATAAAAAAGTGAGCAAAGCCACAAGCTGGAAACATTAATGGATGAAAAATCTTTAATTGAATGAATAGATTTAAGAAACTCATGGATAGGACCTCAGTAACTTTGAATCCAAAGAAATTCGAGGTTAGAGAAAACATCAAATTCAAGACAGTAAAAAAATCTTTTACTATATGTTATTTTATTTTATAGTTCTTATACTACTTATTGGTGGTTTAACTCAACATAATAAGATTAACTTAAAACAGAGACCCTCAACTATTAATTCACCACTCAAATGAATGATTGTTATTAAAATGAATGCTTTATAACAAAAAGTTTTAACATTTAGTTACTATTTCTACATCTTTTTATAGAAGCTTGAGAATTAGTGTAATAAAGTTAACTTTTTAGATTTAATTTGTTTTCTAGGATTCAGAATTAGGTCTAATGGACAGATAAATGGTATAGTTTGTGATCATATTATGGGGATAGTCCTGGGAGCAGTAGTTGTTCTTGGGCACGAGTGTTCAACTGGTCCAGAGATCTAAATGTTCTAAAGATTTTAAAATGTCTGGAGAATAAGCGAGCACAGTGATTTTAAAACTTTCGCTTTCAATGGTTTCACTCTAAGTGAAGTCAAAAATATTACCAGTGACATGATCTCTTTTTGTGAGAAACAACTCTAACAATTCCAGCCTTGAGATGATTATGGGTAGTTAATAGACCCGAATATTATATCCTAGGAGGTATCCCTGAAAAAGGAATATCTTTCAGAGACCCTGCTAGACATCATCTTGCTAAATCGGTGGGGAAAAAAAATCCTTTAAAGTGTATTTATTCTGAGACCAGTTCAAAATTACGAAGAGAAAAGATAAGGACATTTGTGACATCTACATTTTTATAACAAGCGTTTAGATCAAATTATGGTTCCAAGCAGCCTCAGGGTTTTATACATCCAGAAACTTTCTAAAGCTCATAAAAAAAGAAAAAAAAGCCAAAGACATTATGTATAAGTTTCTTGGCCAGCTAAGGTACTTATCAGAAGGGTTGGTAGCGTGGTTTTTTACAGATAATTTTCTACCTAACACAATGGTAAATTGTGAACGCCTTCAATGATAAAGGAAGTATAGAAGATTTTATAGTAAAATACTCATTGTAGAGTATGAAGTCACTCTATCGTTATTAGGCTCAAAGACTCTTGGGCCTACCTATTGTAACACTAGGGGGCAGGTCACATATTCTTGCTCTCTGGCTTCCACGCGGGCAAGGCAAGAGTTCTAAAACAGGGTTCCTACAGTATTTGTAAAAAAATTCTCCCTGACTTTTCTCTGACTATTTTCCCAAGTTCCCTGACCAATTTCTCATAAAATTTCTACTATAACTTTACGATACTATACATGTGAAAATATTAATTTAAATACATTTATTTCGGCCTCCTC
>CABFOW010001811.1:80122-91432 GCA_902141385.1 Timema californicum
TGTCTAGCAGTTGGTCCAAGTCGTGTCGGCCACTTGACCCACCCAGCCTTCCAAATAATTGTTTTCATTTTGTCTACCGGTTGGTTGTCTATCACATGGTCCAGCTCTTGTCGATCACTTGGTCCGTGTCATTTCTTCGTGTCTAGCAGTTTGCTGTCTACCACTTTGTCCTCTCGTGTCGACCACTTTGTTGTCTATCACTTTGCCTGCTCCCAATGTGAAGCTGTGCATTGACTGTTTTTTCAACCAGTAAAGATTTATTGACTGAAAAACCACCTTCAACAGTTGCATTCCCATGCGACAAGACAAGGCAAATCTTTATTACGTCCCAAAGATGTTTGTAGTTTGCATCTCCTATTAGAAAGCTACCATAAATAGTGTCAAGTCCTACTTCATCACTAAACTGATCACAAGGAAGAAAAATTTCTTAAAGCTGAGATTTTTTGAGGTTGCAAAAATACAAGTATTCTTTCTTGGCATTTTCAGCCAGAACATCATTTATGATGTTGGCATGGTTGAGTTCCTCAAAAGAAAATCTCTTCTGGCCCAGTTGAGATGAATGTTGAATAACACAAGGATCCAATGAAGACAAACCTCTCACAGCTTTCTGTTTTAATGGACTTCTTTCTTGTAGTTTTGCAATCATGGTGGTTAACATAGTGCGGCACTCGTGTATAAATTCTAGTTTTTGTCTTTCTGTTACTGTGATTGCAGTTTCTCCTAACAAACGTTTTGTTGCAAATCCTACATCAATATTTTTGCTAAGTATCAAATTTTCTGATTTTTTTTTGTGTCAATAGACAGTAACTTTGGACCGTACACTTCATCAGAACAGGTTTCATGCAACGATTCATAAGGTATCTTAGAAGTTTCTCTACAGCTTCAAAAATATATGGAGTAATTGGTTTTGATGTCTGGAACCGTTGCAGGAAAGGCTGACATTCATCTGTAATTGTCTTGCAGAAAGCTAGTTTACACTTTAGGAATGGATCACAGGCTGCTCTTTTCAGTGTCTCTACAGATTTTGATTTAGGAAGTTTTGCTTCTTTGAGAAACTTAACAACATGGACCCAAATTTGTAATGCCCTTTGAAAGCAATTTACATTCTCTAACCACCGTACACCACAGAACTTTAATAGAAAAGATGCACATCCTGTCAACTGGGTAAACAATACTCAACAAGCTGGAGAGTCAGTGAACAGGTAGTACATGTGACACAATAAACTACCTATATTTCAATCAACAGACTCCACTCCTGTTCTCAAGGAATCATGAACAACATGAAGCCCACATGTTCCCAGATTTAGCAAACTACATACTTCATTGTCTATGACAGATTTGATGTGTTCCTGAAGAAGTGTTATAAACTTTAAATTGACATTTGGGCCATCCATTGACACTTGTATCAACTTAGAGAGTGGAAGAGGAGAAATACCATCCAGAAAATGCTTCTGTAATTCTTCAGCGATGCTCCTATCCAAAAAAACACTGTTTAAGTAACGACAGATGACTTTATGATTTTCCTTGTCCCAGAATCTTATTACAATGTCCATTTGTCCTCTTTGAATAACTTTATTCAACGCTTCATCAAAACAAATTACAAAGTTGTTACATGATTTTAGGCGGTCCAGTAAATTGTTCTTAAAGAATGGAGCCAAGCCATGCACAATGAAGTATGCAGCCTTGTCTCCACCAAGGGTTAAGGCATTGGCAATGGAACACTCGGAAAACATCAACTGAAAAATTGTACTTAAATTATTGCACTAATTGAAAGACTTTTTTTGTAAACAACTTGCATAGCCCAAATTACTTCCGCCTTAGTTATATCATCTTTTATAACAAAAGTGTTATGGTTTTTTCGAGGCACTACACTAATTTCACTTTTGGCAACAGATTCCTTCTGCGGCTTTACAATTTCCGATGAAACAGAAAAACTCTTTGAGTAACCAGCTGAATCACCACTAGGTAGAATGTCTTTGTGTGCCAGAGATTCTGTTGAAACAGGGGAGCTTGATGAACCTGAATCACTTGACTTTTTTGAGAAAAAAGTCAACAGAGCGTTGATTTGTCAAAGTTTCAAGAGTTTTGATATGAGTTGGTCCTTTTGCATGGGAAGCTAATGCTTGCTTTCCCATATTACTTAGGTTTATAATTTTTTTGCACACTTTACAAAATGCCTGCAACTTATTACTTTCAACGCCACTGATCCAGTATGAGAATTCAGGAAAATGCTCTGGGCTTAGCCAGAGCTGGTTAAAAACTGTTTTTTTGTTAGACATTGCTGGTGTAGTCGAATCAGCCCAAATTCACCATATCCAACGATAACGATGCCAAACCTTGAACAAGAACCAAAACAATTGATCACTAAAGTTAAAAGAATTGTCATGTGCAGGCCAGGAGATTTCTGTGTTCACCTTCTGAAACAAAATGCTACCAAAACTTGTGTTACAGCAAGTTTGAGCATGGTAAGTACCCCTCAGCTATCTTTAGTGGGGCAGTGGTTTATAACGCAGTAAATATGTAAAATATTTTCGTTGTTTTTTTCTATGTGTGACATGAATTGTCATATCCCTGACTTTCCCTGACTATTATTTTTTTCCCTGACTTTCCAGACCATAGGAACCCTGTAAATTCACATATTACATTGGTCGAACATGATAGTTCAGCGGGCTGAGATATTACGGGTCAGTCCTATACATTCACTAAACTGTATAAATCTGAACTCCAGTTTGTTTCATCAAAACCAACTCATTACTCTGTTGTCAATAAATGGGTCCGAAATTACTTCCAATTGTTGTTGTTTTTGCTAAACAACATTATAGTTAAGGCTTACAAACACCAACACCACAATGGGTTTCATAATGTTTTTCAGTATAACAGGTGTTTCATCAGCCTATAGCAGGTGTTTCATCACAGTATAACCCTTGTTCCTCACAGTATAACCCTTGTTCCTCGCAGTATAGCCTGTGTTCCTCACAGTATAACCCTTGTTCCTCGCAGTATAGCCTGTGTTCCTCACAGTATAATCCTTGTTCCTCGCAGTATAGCCTGTGTTCCTCACAGTATAACCCTTGTTCCTCGCAGTATAGCCTGTGTTCCTCGCAGTATAGCCTGTGTTCATCACAGTATAACCCGTGTTCCTCAGTATCACCTGTGTTCCTCGCAGAATCACCCGTGTTCCTCGCAGTATAACCCGTGTTCCTCACAGTATAACCCTTGTTCCTCACAGTATCACCTGTGTTCCTTGCAGTATAGCCTGTGTTCCTCACAGTATAACCTGTGTTCCTCACAGTATAACCCTTGTTCCTCGCAGTATAGCCTGTGTTCCTCACAGTATAACATGTGTTCTATCAGAGTTTTTATTGAATTATGTTGAAATTTGGAAGGAATATGATGTTTATAAAAAAGTGGAGAAATGGTTGTTTAATGAAGAATGTCAACAATATTGGAGAGCAAGAAGTAGCAAGTGAAGAACAGAAACAGTATATGTTGCTATTGGTGAAACACTTCAAAAACTAATACCTCAACCAAAAATAAAAACAACAAAACTTGGTTATCCTTATAGTGTTAACTGTAATAAACAATGTTTATTTAATTTATTCATTTATGTTTATTGAACTTTCATAACTCATAAGTATAATATTTTTTTTTAAACTAACAGGCTATTTTTTTATTTTTTATTTAAAAATAATATCAAATTTCAAAGATTGGTGAGGGAGAAGGGGGGAGTGCAGCATTGCTATAAGGTTATGGAAATGGAACCCCTTTATTCATGCTATGAAAAAAATTATGACATTTGCCACAAATTTCACATGAATGCTCCAAAAAATGTCCAAACTACAGCTATTTTTGTAATATTTGAACAACATTTTTCACTGCACTTAGAAAAACTTGCATTTTTGATAAGGTTATATTAATAACACCTTGAATTTTATTTTACAAGCTAAGTTGGTTCAACTTTAAGTTAAAAATCTTTTGCAACATTATTAATTAGAACAAGATTGGACAATCCAAAATTAATTGTTCTTGTAATAGAAACGTCAGAAATGTCTATTAGTGGACGAATAGCCAGGATTTGTAAACATCATCTTTTACGGGCCATATCCAATACATATTTGAATCATCCTTAACTTGTGTACTTTATTCTGTAGAAATCAGTATCTTCATCTATTTCACTAATAAATTGTCCAACACTCCAATCTTCATCCCAAACTGTAGCAAAAATTTCGTTCTCAGGAACATCTTGCAATGACAATCAAATTCTAAAGGTTTTGTTTTTTCAGTATCTATACCACTTCCACTTATCACAGCTCTTATGTCATCAACAGAAGCTGTCACTTATTGGGATTTCTGACCATTTAGGTCCTTTAAATTATTCAATAATGTTTTCTAATTTAATCTTCTCTGTTTGAAAAGTGGATGGTCTGCTTTTAGATTTTTGAAATCTTTTTTGCTCTTTTTATTACTGTTCTAAGCTCTTTTGCTTTTTCTGTTATATTTGACACTTTATTCATAACCTTCTCCATTTCTCCATAATTGGTTGGAATTATACAATAATTTAATTTTAGCTGTTCTTTTATATTGGTTAACTTTCTGCCCTGTACTATCTTCTCCGAATCAATTTCTGTGGTATTTACACTGCTTGAGTGGATTTCTTTTTGAGATAAATTCCATATAATTTTAAGTTTATCCGTTTCTTTTTTCATTTCCTTCAACTCCTTTTTTCTCCATTGATGATCAGTGAAGACTAAATAATTTGAATAGGTAATGACTAGTTTTTCTGATAAATCTGCAAACCCATATGCTCTAGAATGTTTCAAACGATCGTCAACATCTCCAAAAACTTTCTCTGAAGAGATATTGAGAGTAGGAGCAGTTTCGAGCATATTCTCTTGAATTCGTATATAGGAAACTGGTGAGTGGTTAAAGATCCAAATTCAAATGCACCACTCCTTTTCCTAGCAAATGCTGTTGCACAACTCTCTAATATCTTCTGGCAAACACTATTGGTAGGAACTAGGTCGCCTTCATTTAACTCGCTCTGGATTGCTTCCATCCATTCCTTAGAGTATAACAGACGTTTTTTCTTTCAAATTGTGTATTGTTGAACTTGTGATTTGACAGAGATTAATAGGAGATGACAAGTCACTGTACAGTTTAGGAAAACATCCAGCAGACGAAGTATGGATCATTTTATTTAGCGCATCATATGCCATGACACCCGTGGGATGACGGCCATTTTCTGATGTTTTGACAAAACAACGAGTACGTAAGTGCAAGTCATAACCGCTATGGCGTGAATGACGGCGTACAAACTTTGACACACACTAGTATGGGAAAAAGAGTATGTTGGTAACCATAGTAGCTACCTTAGCTAGTTATATTACAAGGTTGGTAGGACCATGACGTAAATGAACACCAATGAAAATTCGTCTTATCTTTCCGCCTTCGCTTGAAAACATCAACAAGCATATTGAAATGAAGACAGTGTGAGTAAATAAGCACTCTTATAAAGTATTTTGTTTTAGATAATGTTATTTAACTATATTTCAACTAGGGCTATAAGTAATAGTGTAGTACTAAACTTGAGTTATACTGAAGAGTGTAATTAAATCAATATCAGTAAACAAAATGTGTAAATATAAATTTACATTGTTATAGTTGTGCTTTATTTCAAAATGTTTGATTGTACAAGATTATAAAAACCATACCCAGAAATAGAATGGTTTGTGCCAACATTAGGCTTATATTAAGAATAAATCTTCCACTACTATACCTATTTAGTACACAAAAAAACTGTTTCAATAAAATAAGAAAATGTACAATAATTATTGGTTGAACTTCTAAGTTAAATATTTAGGCCTCACTTTTATAGGCTTCGGGAAAAAAAAGGTATAGTTAAACAATATATCAACATTTGTATGCATGCAAAATAGTTGTAGCATACTATAGGCGTATACAAATCCAACTAAACATTTATTTGCGTTTATAGGCCCAAAACAATCAGAAGTAGGAGAGTGAATGGTCGACAATGGGAGTTTCTTGTGGACTACATGACTTCCCATTCGGCATTTGCCACTGGGAAGCTAATGAATGAGTCCACAAGGTTTCATCAATGCAACCCAACAATGGGAAGAACTGACAAATCGACTTAATGAACTAGGATCTGACAAATCAAGTGAACAGTGGAAGAAGGTATGACAATTTAACAAATATCAGTACTGTAAAATAAAAGTCAATGGTTTTTCATACATTCGAAAATTCATGTTTGAAACAATTAATAAATTAATAGTAACTTCTTTATCAAATCCATTCTAAAATCTATAATTAGTGTTATTCATTTGCTATAAAATATTTATTTTAAAAGTAAAAATTGGTTCATCGCACGCCTCACCCCCTCAATAATTAATAGTTAGCGACACCTATGGTTTGTAGTAGTGTTCTTCAAAGTGGGGTTTGCTACAGTAGCCCCATGGTTTCTTTGGTGCTGATTGACAGCTCACGGCTTTGAAAAGTTACCAGACTAAATTATGTATCCCTACGCCGAACCATATGATGTGTAAAAAACATGTGTTTAGCAGCTGTCGCTTCTGATGGTCAAAATTTAGGTATATACCTAAATGTTGACTTTCAGAAGTCAGCTGTGAGCTGCCAGAAGTCAGCTGTGAGCTGTCAGTCAGCACCAAAGAAACCATGGGGCTACTCTAGTTGTACAGTGACAGAAAAAAAAACCTAAATAGAGGAGGTCAATCTTGTGTTGTTCCTATTATTTACTTCTATATAAATTATTATAGTCACTAATAAACTCATTATTCCGCCAATGCTCTGATTGATAAAAGCCAGGCCTTGTCACAGTACTTTGGAGGCTATATCTAAACTGCTTCATATCGTTAGAAAAACTCTTATACTTCCTTGGAATTTATTTAGTGGACAATACTTTGTTCAAAGTCAAGTAGGTTAAGTAAATAAAATATAGGCAATAATATTTAAACACAGTTTCAAGAATGTTTATATTAACTTTGATTACAGGCAAATATGGCAAATGTTATTTTATATTGAATACAAACTTAAATATACAAACAAGACAATGTCAAAACAGAAAAATCTAGTAATCAAGAAGAAAATGTTGGGTTCACAAAAGAACATTTTTTTTTAGGTATGGCGCAATTTAAAAAGAACTACCAGAGGTAGAGCTTCGGCCATAAACGCAGCCCACAAACGGACAGGAAATCCAGACATTGAAGACAAACTAACCACACTAGACAAAAAAGTCATTGCTGTGCTTGGATGGCAATCCAGCACCGGCATTCCAAGCCTTTCTTCTATTAGATTGGTAAGATTTAAGCCAGCCAAAG
This sequence comes from Timema californicum, assembly GCA_902141385.1. Lineage (NCBI taxonomy): Eukaryota > Metazoa > Arthropoda > Insecta > Phasmatodea > Timematidae > Timema > Timema californicum. The sequence continues at coordinate 87,478 of CABFOW010001811.1, forward strand.
TTAACATGATGATGAAAAAATGTAAATAATTGGTAACATAGTAAATTATGTGTTGACTAGTTTACAGATTTCATATTCAAACCAGGTAGAATAACTCAAATCACAATGTACTGTGAGAACCAACTACATGTTTCATGAACTTAGTAGTATTTTTAAAAATTATTACTGTATGTCACTATCATATTTTGATGAGTTGTATAATAATCATGAACCAGCTAATGAGCTCTCATATGAAAGAGGCCCTATTTAATAGGTAATTATATTATTTATCTAGAGAAATAGTGTGAAACCCTCAGGTAATGCCCCACGATCCCAGTTTATGAAACTGAACTGTGACTAGATATGTGTGATAAAAAATAAAGTTTCTAACTTGAAATTTCCTTATAACAAGGTCTTCCTACTTTTACAACAGCAAGTAATGAGTTGGGTGATCTGTTTAGCCTTCTGCATTTTATACCCAAGATTAGCTGTTTTGACTATAATTGTGAAAAACCAGGGAAAAATACACTTTGACCTGCTATTTTCCCAATATGGCTGGCTTAGCACAGGTCAGATCATTCCAAATCCTTGTGAATTTGTGAATTATGTCACCGATGGCTGCTAATTTGCCTATACTATGAATATCATCTTCAAGAAAAATGCATGCTTACTATTAGGAGCCAGCGTCATTCTTTTGTCGACTAGTCCATCTATCTTCAAATATACAACCAATTTTGCAGTTCTAGACTATCAATGTTACCAATAGCACAATTGTTTAAATTCTGTCCAATTAACTTTTTTTCCACTGGTTTTTAACACTTATTCAAGTTATACACATTTTATTAACTATTAGAATCCAGGGTTCAATCCTCGGTCCCGGCAAAGATTTATCTGATCACCAAACCCTTCCTTCACCTCTGACAAGACATCTTGTGAATGTGAGGAATGCCAGATCTCCACCGTGGTTCGGATTCCACGTTAAACTGTAGGTCCTTCATTTCATCTCACAATCACCCTACCATTGCACATTAGCGTAAGTGCGTACAACCTGAAGGGGTAGTAAGATGCGGTGCTAATAATAATAATAATAATAATAATAACTATTAGAAAAATATTATCTGAATGAATTCTGTTGTTAAGTATCTAAAACTCTCATTCTGAAAAGAGATTTTATGACTGGCCAAAGTCAATGTTTTTAGTAGGGATGGGCCCTCAAATACGAATAATCCCTAAAATCCTTAAGGCTATTCAAGATTCAAGAATTCAAAAAATTTTAGGTTTCAAGATTCACCCCCCCGGTGAGATTTGTTTGAGAGAGATATTGCTTATCAGTGGTTCAGAATCTATTATAATTATAAGATAAACTCAACAAATTCAGATTCAGGATTCAAATTTGAAAAATAGTGGATTCTGCCCAACTCTAATTTTTAAAATAGGCTGTATACAGAGTAAATCACCTGTCCCTTATTTGTACCTCCCTTCCCTTCCGACTATTCCAATAACAAAATTCCTCCTTCACACCATAACAAATGAAAGCTAGGAGATTTAGCAACAGTTAACGAAGATAGGACATAAATAAATATCCTTAAGGAGTCCGTGGACCACTCAGATAAAAATCAAATAGAGCGTGGACCCCCATTTCCCTTTCTCCTAGCCTAGGCCTAAAGACTCTGAACAAACAATATCATTGTCATTTTTATTATTACTAGTATATTGGTATTACTTAAAATAACACTTTTTCATAAGAATATATGTTTGAAAAAAATGTTAGAATGTTAGATTAAAAATAAATTAAAATAGCTTGATGTCTTTCTTAAGTTTTTCAGCATGATTTTTGAGCTTGAATTTGTTTCACCAGCTGTGAAATTCTTGGAGTGATACTCTTTCTAAAAGCTAATCTCATGTCAGTGTTTGCGTTTAGACAATTTGTTTGCTTGTTTTTGATAAAAAGTGGAGTAGAGAATCCCTGTTCACACAAAAAATTATTATTATTAGCACCGCGTCTTACTACCCGTTCGGGTTATACGCACTTACGCTAATGTGTAATGGTAGGGTGATTGTGAGATGAAATGGAGGACCTACAGTTTAACGTGGAATCCGAACCACGGTGGAGGCCTGGCATTCCTCACATTCACAAGTGTCTTGTCAGAGGTGAAGGAAGGGTTTGGTAATCAGATAGATCTTTGCCGGGACCGAGGATTGAACCCCAGCCGCCAGCATAGAAGTCCGACACCTTACCCCTAGACCGCCAGGTCACCCTTCACACAAAAAAGGTTGTTGAAAACACCATTAAATTTCGTAAGGCGGCTCATATTTGGGTAAGATATAGCTTTATTACACCATAACGCCTCCATGTTTACACCAGATTCAAATGATTACCTGAATTTACTATCCTTTTGAAGTTTAATTACCTCATCTTGGATTTCATCACTAAGGTCCTTGGGCTTGACAATGAAAGCATTATGAATGAGTTTCTTAATGGCTTCACTTTAATTTTTGCCATATTCTGGAAAATAACGGGTGAATTTGTCCTTGAGTATCCACATGTTATGTTGGACGTAAACTGTGACAGTAGCCTAGTTATTGTGATCAGGGAGGGCTTTCAATGTCAGAAATGCTGAATAATTTTTCTCCTGAACTTTATCAAGCCACAGATCCATTTTGCATAGAAATGCGTTAAGTTTGTATTTAAACACAAATATGTTGGTAACACCTTCCAACTTTTCATTTCTAGACCCCTATAGTTACAAGTTTAGCTAGTTTAAGTAGGAAAATATCCACGAGATTTTCCAGTTGTATCTCAAATTTTAATTCACAAAACTGCTCCAACAAATGTTGCATTTTCGTCTCAATAAAGAACACTTTCAACTCGTCTCTTAACTTATACAAAATACCAACATATTTCCTTAGTATGAAAAAGTTGGCTCTTGTGCTAGGCATCCAAGAGTGTTTAGCGTGCTGCTTTTAACAGCATTCACCAGCTTTATGGCCAGTTTTTTTGTATTGACCAGGTCTTCCAGCAATGTTTTGGACACTAATGCGGCCATTTGTTACTGGACTACCATCCCACATTAAAGACACCAAACATTTCCTTCAAAAACTCAATAGCCTTCCCCAAACTTTACTTCAAAGCACCATACTTGTCACCATTGATGTTGTGTCGTTGTATACCAACATTCCTCATGTTCATGGCCTGGCTGCAGTGGAACATTTTCTCGACAAGCATCCGATCAATAACCACACCTACATCATTTATTCTGAATCTCACTAAATTTATACTAAAAAAGAACAACTTTCAATTCATGGATCAGAACTTTATTCAAACCAAAGGCACAATAATGGATACAAAGATGGCACTTTCATATGCCAATCTTTTCATGGGCAAACTGGCAAAAATATTCTTGACCGCCAAATCAACAAACCACTTTGCTGGCTTCGCTTCGTCGATGACATATTCATGGTGAGGGCAGCTGGCCAAGACAATCTAACCCTATTTTTAAACAAACTTAACCCCTTTTCGGCTATGAAGTTCACCTCAAATCAATCCCACGACCAGGAAACATTTCTTGATGTGGACATTAGGCTGTCAGATGGCCACTTCAAAACCTAGGTGCATCTTAAACCCACTAATAGACAACAATATTTGCATTTGGATAGCTGCCATCTATTCAAATCTTAAAGATCTATCCCATACAGTCTCGCCATATGGGCTCACTGCATCTCCTCTGATTCAGAAAGTCTTCAAAACCCCCTTGAAAACCTCCAAGAAGCCTTTACAGAGAGAGGATACCCTAAACCTCTCATTAAGAACCTACTTCGACTAGCTGAAGCCCCACAGTCACCTAAACCTGAAAAACCAGATACTATACCTCTAGTGACAAAGTACTATCCAGGTCTACAAAAGATAAACAAAATATTAACGTCAGGTTTTCACATATTGGAAGCATCCAGCCATACCAACAATATTTTCAAAAAA
>CABFOW010001811.1:91484-127821 GCA_902141385.1 Timema californicum
AAAAAAAAAAACACCAGTCGTTGTGTATAAACAGTCTACATCACTCAGAAATCTTCTGGTACACCCTAAACTCAAAACTGAAAATGACAACTTTCATTCAACCACAACAAGGCTCTCAGCCCTGAAACAAAACAGCTTGCAGAACCTGCCAAATACATCATCCAGCAGCCACTTTCTCTAACAACATCACCTACTCCATCTATACCATCAAAGACAGCTATACATGTGAGTCCAGTAACCTAATTTACCAACTAGAATTCCAACAATGTACTGCGCAATATGTTGGCCTCACCACTGAAGCTCTCTGTAAACGAATAAATGGACACAACCATGACACAAAAATCAAGAATCCAAAAAAACCAGTTTTAGCACACGCCTCCATTCATAACCTCAATTTTGAGGACTGTTACACTGTCAAGGTGTTAAAATCATTTAACAAGACACAATGTAATATGTCTTAGTTAAGAAGATTGGAACTGGCACATCAATGGATCACAAAGTCTAGAAAACTACCGAACCTAAATATTCGCTAATTTCAACCCAGAGGCTACACCAGCACCACCTACCTTCCATAGAGAAACATTCAGAGAATTTCATCTCCACCAGAGAAGTTTTCATCCATACCAGTCAAGTTGGCATCACTGAAGACAACATTCTGTTCAGTCTACTACTACTTCCTGAGGAAGATGTTATAATAGCATCGAAATATTGATTTGTGTGTAAATATGTGTTAGTGTTTTACTTTTATTTGTGCTCTACCATTTTCCTAATATTCTACCATTTTATTTATTACCAATTGTTTTTGCTCCATGCACTTTATTTCATACATATTAGATTATTTTCATAACATCTTTTCCTTAAGATGTTGTCTCCAACTCTCGAGATGGTAACAATTCTTCCTTAATTATGTTATCATCCTCTAAGAAACAAACAAAAATGTCAGTACTTTCGGCAGATTGAAGTAGAGGTGGCCGGGCACCCAAATTTCAGGCTTCTAAGAATCCCGGAATGTTGAGCGAGTATTATTTATACCCGTATTTTGATCGGACATCTCAAGAACTTGATAAGTACATAATACCATGTTAACACTAACCTCTAGATCTAACTTTGAAAAAATTATAGGGTTTAACTGAAATTCTAGTTGAATTACTTCAATTCAACTGATATTAAACAAAGGTCTTATTTTTTATTAATTCGTAAATTATTATGTTTGCTTTCAAAAAAACTACAATGACGTTTCTCACAGGTTACAAGTCTACAACATAGTGAAACCAGATTCCTACGATTTAATTTTTTCTGTCAATGCTAACAACTTAACAAATTCAACATTTCCACATTGAGATTTTTAGGCCCTTTGCTTGCGAAAACTTAATTTAAATTAGTTCTCTTTATATTTATTTAATTTATTTTTACCATCCAGATTTGTTGATTTAAAAAAGTACACATAAAATGAGCATTAAATAGGAAACGGCCATTTTACTTCAAGTAAACATGTTTTCGATTTATGTATGATCCAAGTTTTGTGAATTCTGTATCCTTTTAATTTTTTAAATATCTGTTTGCAGTTATTTAATTAATAAATTATAAATTGTGCTATAAAGTAAATAAATAAATACTATTTATTAAATAGTAGTGCGTATAACCCGAATGGGTAGTAAGACGCGGTGCTAAAAATAATAATTAAATAGTAAATACTAATTAATTAACTTAATTAAAATTAAAAATATTGTGCTCCACATGTTTAAAGCTTTAAATATTTGTTTTTTAGCTAAATAATTTTGTTTGTGAATGTTTATTAATAGTGTTATTCTACATTTATACATATGTAAGTTAAAAAGAAGCTAATATATTCGACAAAGAAATGGGGGATGAACCTCTCAACTAAACTTTCAGACAAGCTGTGCAGTATTTCTACAGAAATGAAAGTGAATCCGCAAAATAGGCCTTTGACAAAATTGTTTCTATTTTACTTTTCAATTAAATTAGACTGTTAAACTTATAATTTGAAATTTTATAAGCCTGTGACAAAGTTGTTTGCAAAATGAAATGCCCACCCGATACAAATATTTGCTGCCTGACCACCCCTACATTGCAGACTGAAATAGGGAGTTTGTTCAATTCTTCAAACCAGAAGCTCTTTAAATGTTGTTTGACATTGTATCGATCTGTGCATTTACAGTGTTGATCGTCAAAGGAATTTCCTGAAATTTTTTTGTAGCCCCTCTCACTTAAAACTTTTTTGGCTGCTTTAACCATACATGTCTTCAGTAGGGTTTTCCCAATTGCATGGGTTTGTTTTTTTGACTTAGCGATGAACTGAGCAACTTCAAAAGACACTGCAAGGGCTTTTTCAGCCGATCCAAAACTTTTATCAGTTTTACCTATTTTCGAGTTTTTTAATTTTCCTGCCAAGTATTCAGGAGGCCAATCATACAAATTAGGATGGGCTGTCTTAAATGGTTTTCCAGCTTTGCAAGTTTTAATACCTCATTGCTGAAGACCATAGTACAAATCACATAATGGGTTCTTACCCCCTTATTTACTTCAATTGAGGTGAACTCGAAATTGATATAATCGTTATCATATTTCCTCTTTTGAGCCACTTTCCACAGAACAATACATAATACAAAATAAGGTGGACTGCCAATAGTCAAGGTCAGGAAATATGACTTAAACATGAACACTAATCAAAATCAATCACCCAACAAAGATGACTGCTGTCTACTGACCAGCTTACACACATACAGCTAGCTTGACCTTTGAAACACATGTGCAAGCACAGGCATGCAGCTCAGTCGTTCTTGATTCATTGTGCCGCTGTTTACATCGTTCAAAATGCGGGCGAGCATTTTCCCTTGTGGACCATGTGTTAGAAACCATTGTTCTAGGGCTTCAAGAATTCAAAGGTATCCCCCTTAATATTTAATAGCAGTGTAGAAAGTCCACTTTTTCAAATCAAAGCAAAGTCGAATAGAATAATATGAAATATATTTGAAGCCAAATTAATGTATACATATATATTTTGCATGTGGGATAAAAATATTTCACTTTACATAACAAAGTAAATTTATTTAATTTAGATATTAAATAGGAGTATGAAAATGCTTCGAAACGGCTTCAAAACAAATATCAGCTTCGACTTCGCTTCAGAACAAATTCTGGCTCCGAAGCTTCGTCAATGAAAATATTGACAGCTAAAATCCCCCATTTATGTTCAATTGTTGCCATCCTGAGCTGTTTTGTAGCTACAAAATAATATTTCCATGGAGAAAATATTAAGAAATCAAATTGCTGCAGGGATAGCTTGATTTGTCAAAATAACACGAAATATTACAAACAATTGTGCAATAAAACATTTTCCAAGAAATTTTAGTACATAAAGTAATATGAATAGCTATTTGATATTAGTTTGCTTTGAATTGAAAAAGTGGACTTCGCACACCCATACAATTAATATAGTTTACCCTAAAATGATAAATCAAGTTACTATCACAAAATATAATATAATCATTTGATATTACACTAACACTAATTTCTAATGGAGATAACAGCAGAAAATTTAAAAAAATAAACATAAATGTGTGTTTTGACTTGAACTTTTTTTTTTGCTATTTTTGTGAAGTTTCATAAATTGTCGATTCCAGACTTTTGAGCTTAAATCAAAATCCAAGTGAATGAATATTCTAAGAAAAGTCCAAGTTTTCAAAGCTTTGCACACCCCTAATATTTATCCAACATACCTCTGCTCATGATGAAGATTGATAATGGAGCTGAGCAAATTGTCTCGAGCAGATTGTTGCTCCATACACAGCTGAAGCTTCTTCAAGAGCTGAAACTTTCCCTGCTGTGCTTCCTTGCTTGCTGCAACCTCATCCACGCTAACTTGCAGTTGCGCTTTTAGTTGAGTGAGGTTTTCTTGCAACGTCTGCGGCGAGGGGACAATCTGGAGCTTCATCATTTCAATTCTCTTTTCCAACTGGAATTAAATTAATCTCTATATAAATATACTGGATTAAAATAGTTTTAGATATTACTGTGAATAAGATATTATTTGACAATATTAATGAGTTTAATTAAATATTTCGGAACAATTTTAAATAGCAATAACGATATTAGATTGGAAATTAGAAAAAGAATACAAAGAATTTTACCGATTCTCTAGTGGTGTGAATGTGTTCTCTTAGCTTAGGACAGGTGACAAAAAGAAATTCAGGATGTTGTAAAACAAGGTGCTAAGGAAGATATTTGATCAAAAGAGATATGAGACTACTGGGGAGTGGAGAAGGTAACATAATGAGGAATTACATTCCTGTATTCATCATAAGGCATTGTTAAGATAATCAACTCTCCCAGAATACAGTGGACCGGACATGCAGCGCGAATGAAAGAATCTAGAACTGTTTTCAGGGTACTGACTGGCTAACCCAGCGGGAAGACCTAGACACAAATGAGAGGGTACTATTAAAATGGGCCTGAAAGAGATAGGGTGTAATGAGGTGGACTTGATATCTAACTATCTCAAGAAAGAGAATGTGTCTAATGAGGGGGACTGGTTAGAACTAGCTCAAGATAGGGATAGGGTGTAATGAGGTGTACTGGATAGAACTAGTTCAAGATAGGAATAAGCGACATACTTTTGCATGTGTGGCAATTAACTTTCGAGTTCTTAATGTCATAAAGTAAGTAAGTAATACTTAATTGCAATCAATATTTTTGTCCACTCTAGCAGCTGAATGGTTGATTTTCCTAAAAGAATGTAGGCTTGTAGCAAAGGTGACCAAGTACCGAGTATAATGGTGGGGGGCGCCAAGCCCATTTCAATTTCAAACAAAGTTGAATCAACTAATATAAATTTTCTCACAGTTGGATTATTAAAAAAAAGTTTAATGTTGAAAATAATATATTTTATGTTGAATGGTAATATAAATTTACTGAGGGGGAGTGGAGGGGCGGGATTTTTTTGGGAAGTCTCATAATGGTTTGAATCCGGAATTTTACTTGGAATCGAAGTTGAAGTTTTCAAAATTTTGCACACCCCTAAAGTTATATAAATAGTCACAGTATTTTTTAAGCATAGAATTATTGAAAGAAAGTATTCTCGGCTTTGAGAATATTTCAAATATATTATTTGAGTTTGCTTATAATTGTATAAACAAACTTCAAATTGAATAAATAAAATAGACTTCACACATCTAATTATTATTATTATTATTACTATGCAAGATGTTTGAATCACCTCATTTTCTTTTTCAAGCAGCTTTTCATTTTGTTCCATGAGAGTACTCTCCATACTCTTGAGTGAATCCATGACATGAACAATCTCACTTTTTTTCTTCATCAACTGTTCCAAGTTGTCTTCAAACATCTCAATTTGTGACTCCAACTAATAATAGGAAGAATACAGTAATTAGGCCATTTTTTTTATCATACTATTTTTATAAATGTGAAATATGTTTCAAAATTCCAAGCCACCTTTTTGAGAAGCACTAAAATGTTTTTTAGATACTAATGAACATTCACAAAAATAAGCTGATCAACTATATTTACTTCCCAATTAGAAGTACAAAAAATTACCAAAAAGTAATCTGTAAAAGTGTGTTATTTCTTATAATCCAATATAAATATTTGACAATCTTCATTGTACAATATTCAAACACTAAAACTACTAATTATTATTAGTTTACAAACACGAATGATGAGGATTCAGTGGTAAAAGGAAAAACGAAAATGTCATCAGTTTGTATATAATTCTAACATGTGCTTTTTATTATCCAAGGAGACATATTATATCTTTACAATTTTCATTGAAATTTATTTCCAAATTTCCAAATATATCCTCCCCACATATTTTCACTAATGGAGTAAGAATTTGAATTTAAGGGCCATGCAGCTGAATACACATGGAGGGAGAGTGGAAAACCACCCTTGGCAATCTTGGATCGAATTCCAACTTCTACCTCCCAGCCACCGGCAGAACAGAGCAGATTGATGCCTTATTCAATGTGCTCACCTGTAGTTTAGTAGTGTGTCTGTTAACTTTAGAAATACACTCCTGGTTGATCTTCTCCTCGATATTATCCTTCATGTTTATTATTTGGTCCCGCTTGGCCATGCGGTCAAACACATTCCTCTTAACATCATTGATAGATGCAGCCCTCATATCAGCAAATGTGTGGAAGTTGTCTAAGTGCGAGATCAAATATAGTGTTCGCTTTGGATCTAGAAAACAAAAACACAAGGTGTCCAGCCAAAATTTGTTGGAGTAGAAAACTACATTACATTTTCAGGTTTTACAGACTAAACAGTTATTAGAGAACAATTCAATGTTTACTGATTACGCTCTCTCTCTCTCTATATATATATATATATATAGTCAAATTTTGATTTTACGACCTTGGGAATAGCATCTCTCTCGAAGTAACAACACTTTTTTGGAGAAATGTGAAAAATGTGGGGAAAAAAATTCAAAAATTTAAGGAAATCACCCAAAAAATGTGTTTGTTGCACTTATTAAGGTCATTGTGTTGCCATTATTTTTGTGAACACTGTATTACTTGTAACTGGGGCAGGTCAGGTATAAAAGATATACACCACTTCATCAGTGGCAGCAAATAGTACTCAACCCTGTCCACCCCAAGCAAGACAACGTTTCCCTACACATGACTGCCGCTACATCACGCACAAGCCTTGTTTTTGCCATTTTTATTTCGATCCTCGATTTGGTTACTTTTTGGTTTGATTTTGTGAATGATTTTTGACGACCCACAATATTGTTATTTTGATTTGGTTATGTTTTTTGGTTTAATTTTGTGACAATTTATGACGACCCCCACAATTTTTTTATTTGATACGAATTTATAATTTCGACGAAATGAGTGGAAAGAGGGACTTCTTGACGCTCATTAAAAGTACGAGATCATTCAAGAAGTGGATGAGAAGAAGATTACAAATACAGAGATTGCATGGCGGTATGGCATCTCGAAGTCAACATTTTTCACAATTCTCAAGATGAGAAAAGAAATTGTGAATGCAGTGCATAAGGAAGGCCACAATGTAAAGGCCAAAAATTTGAGGGGTGTGACGCACGCGAATCGGGAGTGGTTTAGCCAACATAGAGCATAAAATGTACCTATAAACGGACCAATGATGCAGAGGAAGGTTGATGAATTTTCCCTGAGATTGGGTATAGAAAACTTTAAGTATGGCTAGAGCGTTTCAAAGAGAGTCACAGAATATCCAGCTACAAGGTTGTCGGTGAGAGCGCATCGGTCGACCCAACACCAGTGAGTGAATGGATGCCCTTGGTCTGAAACATCCTTAGGCGCTATCAGCCTCAATATGTATAAAACGCTGACAAGCTGGGAATGTTCTACAACCTCATGCCAGATCACACTCTTGCTGTGAAAAGGGATAAGTGCAAGGGTGCAGAAGAGGAGTAAGGAGTGCCTCACCGTCCTGTGCTGCAACATGGATGGCAGCGATATGATGAAGCCCCTCATGATTGGGGAGTTCAAGAAACACCGGGATTTCAAGGGCAACATCCTGCCTTGTGACTAAGATTTTAATAAGAAGGCATGAATGACCACAGGGGTGTTCACAAAGTGGTTTCAAAGCTTCGATTCGAAGATGGACGCTACAAATATAAAAGTCATGCTCTTCATCAACAATTGCCCCGCACATCATGCTCTCGACAAACTCAGGAACATTGAGCTGGTGTTTTTGCCAAAGAGCCCACCAGCATGCGTCAGCCTTTGGACCAAGGTATAGTCCAGCAAGTGAAGGTGAAGTTTCGTGAGACGCTTGGGCGGAGTATGGTGTGGAATCTTGACATGGGCAAGGAGGTCAAACGGTGGGATAAGTTCAGGGCCATGGAATTAATCATTGTCAGTTGGAAGGCTGAGACTGGTGGTAGTTGCCAACTGCTTCCGACATGCCCACTTTATCCTACCAGTCAACGAAGAGGCTTCTGTCCGTGTGCTTCCTGCTGTTGCCAGCGCTGAAGACCCAGATGACCCACTACCAGAGGCAACCATTACCTCTTTGTCCAATGGAAGCAATGTAAAGTGTGAACTGTGTTAGTCTTTTCATTGTAAAAGCCATATTGCCATAATGTGTTTATTCCTTTTGTATGTTTCGATCCACCTTTCCTGTACCTTCTTCCAAATATAATGCAATTGCCTCGTAAAGCGAAAAGAGGTTTTCCTTATAGAGAAAACTTAAAGGTGAAAATTACCAATTCAAATAAAAACTTTATGGTTAACGTTGAAAGTTTTGTAATTATGTATTTACTTTAACCCTGTTGGAAACAGATTTATAAACATATACCGTCATCTAACATTCTAGACATCCAGAGTGTGAGGGAGATATGAACATACGAGGGTCTGTAAGAGCCATTTCACACAAGGCAACTATCGCCTGGAAACAATTAATGGTAAATTTTCATTCTGTAAAAGAAATATCAGTACCAACTTAACCAAAGTAAGAGAAACAATAGGCCAGTTATTGTGGATTCGGAAGAAGAGATTTTTCGGTACCCCTTGGCTCTGTGGCAGACATGGTACCGACTGAGCTAGGGCATCGAGCGATCTAATTTTAACCACACATTATTTATAAGAATGTTCTTTAATTGGAATTGATGGCACTTTCAAGCCTTTATATAAAACAATATAATCTATATGTTTAATAATAATAGTAAAGAACTATCTATATAAATATCCTTGAAAAGGGTTAGAGATATATGGGCGAAAATCCCTAATCCCTATACATTACTTATGATTAGCTTAAATAAATTTCTAGGAGTATATAATAATTATAAATATTTATTCAAGACTATATAGTCAAAAATAGACAATAGATAGCCAGATAATTTTCTGTACCACGAATAAAATTCAACAGTTGCTTGGAGGTTGGCAGCACTTGTTGTCCTGTGTGAATGACATCTTATAAACATGTGATTAACCAAGCAGGTGCCAGGTGGGCGATAATTGTCCTGATGGGCAACTATTCCACAAATCGCCAATAGTAGGCAACATATGAATGACTGTTGATGAGCTGGGCAACTCTGTTGCTTCGTGTGAAACCTCCACTCTACCTCTATGTTAATCAACAAAATGAGAGTTGTTGAGTGATAGTTGCCTCGTGTGAAACAGCTCTAAGAAAGTGTGAGAAATATGAACATGTGAGGGTCTGTAAGAAAAGTTAAGATAGATGTGAGTATATGTAAGAAAGGTTGAGAGAGATGTGAACATGCAAAGGGAATGTGAGAGAGATGTGAATATACGAGGTTCTGTCAGAAAGTGTATGAGATGTGAACATGCAAGGGTCTGTAAGAAAGTGCGAGAAAGATATGGACAAGGGTCTCTGAGAAAGATACGAACAAGGGTTTGTATAAAAAATGTGAGAAAGATGTGAACATGCAAGGGTCTGTAAGAAAGTGTGGGATAGATGTGAACATGCAAGGGCCTGTAAGAAAGTGTGGGAGAGATGTGAACATGCAAGGGCCTGTAAGAAAGTGTGGGAGAGATGTGAACATGCAAGGGCCTGTAAGAAAGTGTGGGAAGAGATGTGAGCATGCAAGGATGTTAACATACAAGGGAGTGTGAGTGATGTGAACATACAAGGGAGTGTGAGTGATGTGAACATACAAGGGAGTGTGAGTGATGTGAACATACGAGGGTCTGTAAGATCCTCCAGCGAGAATTCCTCTCCAATCCTGGCGAAAAAAACTTTTAGCAGTTTGAAGATGTTGGTGAGCCTCAGTGTCTCTGGTGGGATGTGGGGGAACTTGTTCTTCTGGGCTGGATGAGGCAGAACCATGGAGTTCACATCTGCCCCAAACTCTCCCAGCACCATCGTGTAGTACCTAAAGTTACAACCACATCATATCTACTGTCTTATAGTAGTAACGTATATATAAACCAACAATGCAAGCAATAAAACATGACAAATTCTTACCAAAAGTACCTATCACATAATATTTTAATCCCTAGAAGGCTTCAGATTTTTTCCAGTTTCCCCATCTGAGATATTATTATTATTAGCACCATGTCTTACTGCCTGTTTGGGTTATACGCACTTTCGCTAATGTGTAATGGTAGGGAGATTGTGAGATGAAATGGAGGACCTACAGATTAACGTGGGATCTGAACCATGGTGGAGGCCTGGCATTCCACACATTCACAAGTATCTGCCATATTAAATTTGAGTAGGGACTTGGGACTTAATAAAAAAAAGATGAGGAAGACTAGCACTTGGTGGGGGTTAGAAGGAATGGGAATTTGAGGATCCTACCCAATTCAGTCGCCGCATGGACTAATGCGCTATTCTCACAATAGACTAAACTACATATTACGAGCGGGGAGATTGGGGTCCGATCCTGGTTGGGTGCATTGAAGGTTGTTTTTACTAAATGGTTTTTCACTCTCCCTGTATAGCCCAAACAGGTTGTAAAATGCGGTGATAAAAATATATAATGAGGATTTAGATTTATTACCCTTCATACCTTTAAAAATAAAACCGTTTGTTAATTAATCCAATGCTGAATTTCAGGTTAAATTTCACAGTTACTTGAGCTGCAGTTAAACAAGAATTTAACACAAAGGCTATTCCCCTTTAAGAGCAATCTCCTGTTACAAGTCCTTAGATCATTTAATTTACAATATTACTTAGTTTTCATTCAACATAAAGATTCATCAAATTTAGCATTAGTCATATTAGAAAAATGGCCATATAAGAAAAGACTACAGACTATAAAAGGATTTTTTAAATTGCTCTTTAATAAAAGTATTGGAATAAATAGGATTACGTGTGTAAGAAAATAAACAAAAAATGGAGCCAAATATTTTTTCATGGGTGATTTCATATTATGGAATGCCCCAAAGACAAATATATACATTGTAATCAAATGCTTATTTATTTTGATACTGATATGATACGGGGGTGTAAGTACTCATATGACTAAATTTATTGAAACAAAAGTATTGAATAAGAAAGCATTTGTATTGTATTAAAATATTGATGGTAAGAAAACATCAATACTTTCCCCACCTCACTAACTACACTCATCTTTAGGCTTATTTACATTTATATAATACCCCAATTCTAACTAAGAGTAATAACGGCCCGCAGCCTTAACATCAAGCTTGGACACTAGTTTGATTTACCTCTAACAAGGAGGTTGAGATTCGAATCCTGACCCGGTGAATTTAAAGTGACTTCCCAACCTCTCCCCACACAAATGTGAGTAGAGGTTCCAGACATTTTTCTGGATTCTTCTTTCCCAACTCTACCTAACTATTGTAATTACATGTTGATATTTAATGAACAAATAGTAAAACTAATCATTTGTATTGGCACTAAGATATTAGAGAAAATTGGATAAAATTAAATATTTGTCTATAAAAAACACTGTAAATTCAAAAAATTATTTGTTGTGACCTTATTTTGAGAAAGGTTTCTAGCGCGTAGCTCAAGTTGGCCCGCCACATTGCATAAATTAACTATTTTTTGGCCAACTATATGTTTTCTATCTGCCCGAACATAAATGTTTTTTTCTATAAAGTTGGAAATTATAGTGCACCCCTCCTTACACAATTATTTATGTATCAAACGGGCTCATTCCCGCAATAAACTGTAGAACATGAAACAATTTAGTGGAGAGAGTGATTTTGATGATTAAATTAATAACCAGATAACTATTAAGTGCTTGTCAATTATTTCAATGTTTCCCTAATCCAAACACAAAACACCATTCCCAAAACTGACATTATCCTTCATGAGTAAAGATGGTTTCCTACCTGTTAAGGAATAGGGTCCACTCTAGCTAGTCTGCCACATTAATTATTCTATAAGAGTTCTAAATTACCAATATTAATATTCAACCTTATGTTATAAAAAAACAAAGCAAGACCGAATGGCACCACAGAATTTTGTTAGGTTGATTTTTTCTAAGCGTAGTGAGCCAGCTTGGACACAAATTCTCCATATGCTATAGAATGAGGAGAGCTCAATTTAGCCCGACACATTAAATGTTCTCCAAACGACCAAGTTTTATGACACAAATGTTTATGTTCAGGCACATATGAACATAAAAAGAGCATAAACTAATGACAAAAAAAAAAGGATATTTTGCAGGCTAGCTAGTGTTATGTGCTTATAAGCATTTTCTTTGATCTAAGAGCTGTAACATTGCTTGAAATATCACAGAAAATTATATAATTACCTTTTTTCAAATATTTTTATCAATTATGTTATATCAAACATTTACAAAATTATGTTTCTGATATTATTATTATTATTAGCGCCGCATCTTACTACCCGTTCAGGTTATACGCACTTACGCTAATGTGTAATGGTAGGGTGATTGTGAGATGAAATGGAGGACCTACAGTTTAACGTGGAATCCGAACCACGGTGGAGGCCTGGCATTCCCCACATTCACAAGATGTCTTGTCAGAGGTGAAGGAAGGGTTTGGTAATCAGATAAATCTGTGCCGGGACCTNATTCCCCACATTCACAAGATGTCTTGTCAGAGGTGAAGGAAGGGTTTGGTAATCAGATAAATCTGTGCCGGGACCTGGGATTGAACCCCGGCCGCCAGCATCGAAGTCTGACACCTTACCCCTAGACCGCGAGGTCACCCACGTTTCTGATATCCTATATAATGTTTGTGAAGAGGGGGGGTATAACTACGGTAATAAATAATGTTGGGTGGTATCGATACCTCTGTGTCTAAATCAGTGATTTCCAATCTGGGGGTCGCTAATCCGAAGGGGTTGTAAGTTTTTTGACTACACCTTGTACTGTATTTACTCTCTTAAGAGATTTTTATGACTATACCAAAGTTCAAAATACAAATAAAAACAAAATACTTTGGTTATCTTACTCCGACTGCATGTTTACCAACACAGTTAAGAATATTCTGGTCACATCAAATCAATGACTAAAATTACAAGCATTTCCACCAAGGGACTACTGGCAATCATACAAAGTTTCATATATGGTCTTAAAATTTAACAACCCCCATTCTTTTGGGCATACACTCGCGTTGGCTGCTGTCGAAATCAGTGAAATAATGATTGACAAAGCATCTACAGATCTAGTTCGAAAGATTCGTCTAGTAAATAGCATGGTGGGAAGACGAATATCCAACATGGAGCAAGACATACAAGAACAGCTGACAAGCTTTGAAACTGTCCAAATTTTCAATACAGGTCGACGAAGCCACTGACTCAGTGAAGGATTCCCAACTTATAGCTTATGCATAAAAAACGTGAATAAAGAACTAAGTGTTGTTTTTAGCTCCAAAATTAAAATAGTGAACTACATTAAGACAAGACCAAATGAATCATGTTTGTTTGCTGCTTTGTGCAAGGAAACAGGGGCTGAACACAATGCTCTCTTGTACTAATCTGCTGCACGCTGGTTGTCACGTGGGGAAAGTGTTCGCAAGGGTGTTTGAACTGAAGGATTAATTTAGAATAATAAAAAAAACAGTTTCATGTGCAAACTAGCGTATCTTGCTAATACATTTGAAAGAATTTCAAACATGTCAATGTAAGGGTATGGATTGTTTCATTCTGTGGCTGCCATTAAAACTAAAAATTATAATTGGCTTAATGTAGAGCCGGATCTCTGACTATTAGTTTACTAGCGCCAAGGTTTAATGTGCATCAATGCCGGCTCAAAAATCCCACTAACCGTGCAGCTGATGTTTAGTTTAGTTATGCTCTCCATACACCTTATTTATTAATCTTTTTTAAAAGTGAGTGATACATTTGATAATAGTTATATAATCATTTTATATCAATCAAAAATATAGGAGCCAAACACAAGGGGTTGCAACGATCTCAGAGGCAAAAATTGGGGCCGTACTCCGAAAAAGGTTGGAAACCACTGATCTAAACATAATATAACTATTAACTAGTAGGCCTATTTCATAAGTACCCATTTAAAATAAATTTTTGAAAAATATTCAGCCCATATTAACCAGGCTGAGAGTTTATAAATAGAAAACAACACATTTTCACCAATATTATTCGATTCACACCAAACATTTTTGTACATAACATTATTAATAATTGTATTAATTTTATTTATTTGACTTATTAAGAGGCCAAAGATTATCCACACTTTTAAAATTCCAATACAATATTAAATTCTTCCAATTTTGATACATCATTGTGGATATTTAATGTAATTAAGCCTTTTAATTGGTTTTATGTGATATTGCTATAAGGAGGTTAAAGTTAGCGACCAGATAAAGGTTATCAGCCACCTTAATATTTTACGCATTTTATGAACTGAATGTATCTGCCGGATAAATATATTTTTATGTAGAAAACGCAAGGTTGGTACTGTTTTCACTGGTGTGCTACAAACTAGCGAGTGGCAGCAACACTCGACATTTGTTAAATAAAGGTGGCTAAACGAGTGCAAGCATACAGATGGTGTCACGTGGGCAAAGAAGCTAAATTTTCTTGCAAGTACTAATTTCGGTGTCTGCCAAAATGTGGTCAATAGTTTGGTACATCATTTACAAAATTTTATTGTATTACTTTGTTCTTGTGGACCATATTAACCATGTCAAGTATACTGAACATTAAGTCTATGTTTTTTAAATTTAAACCGAATTTTATCAGTGTTCAAAATATATTTATAAAATAATTAATTAAGATAATTATAAAATGTACTACCATGACTCATATAGTTTGAGTATTGCCGTCCGGAATTTTAAAAAATAACCAATTTATTCAATTTGGATTAACTTTTGTACCAAACACAATTTAAAATAAAATAATTTCAGTGATGTATGGAACTATCAATCTGATTTAATCAAGGTTTTAATAAACCTGTCAATGGTGGCTTGCCTTTATTTGTGCCACCATTCTATATTGTCTGGAATATTTAGAAATTTGAAATTACGGTACATTGTACCCAGTTGGGACTCCACTAAGCCTATCAAAACTCCAACTTCTCAGATAAGAGCCAGGTCCTTGGCCTTGGAAATTACTACTGATATGTTTGGTAGGGTTTGTTTAAAATGGCTGTAAATACAATAATTACTGGAACTCCTCTCCCCCTCCCTCTAGCAAGTGAATGTGCTTGTTACTGTGTGTTGTAAGTCTGTTGTGAAGGTCCCCCTCTCAACAAACTATCAACCCGCTACGGGCCAGATGGCCATCTTTACTATTCCTCAATGAATGAAGAAAGTGAAGTTAAATATAGGCAAAACTCTTTTAGACAAGTTGACATAGTAACATGACGCTTACTAGGAAGTTGAAACACTATAGAATTCAAAGCAGCCACTCAACATAACTAATATTATAGTGTATAAGTGGAAAAACTGCCTAAAACAAGTTGTACTGAATATTAAACATTTTATTTCCTGTCTATATTAATGGCCCTACTTTGTATATGAATGACCTTGGGCATGGGACAAAATATGGATAGCTCATTAATAGATTGGCGAAATGAGCTGAGCCAATAGTCCCACATTCAACCTTCATGTACAGGTGTAATTTTTCAAAATTTACAAATACATTAGCTAACCTGAATACAAAATCTCGAGAGGGGTTTTTCAGGTCTGACAAACATATCTGAAAGTCCGGGATCTTCTCTTGTATAGCCGACAATAACTCTTGTTCAGTCTTTAGTTTGTTCGCCATAGTTTCTGGAACAGTTTAGTCAAACATAATATTCATGAAATAAGCAGAGCCAGTCATCTGCTAGTATTAGTAAGTTAAGTTAGATTTTTGTAAACATATGGAAGTAAGAAATTATTGGAAATAAGAAGTCTTGTTTTATTTAGGCCTAAATGTTAATATGTTTGAACCAAGAGCTTTCAGGTGAAAAACCCTATATATGGAATTCTGTCTGGAGTTACCCTTTAATAGAAAACCCATTTGTTGCAATATATTTTTAAAACGTTATCTAAATGTCAAAATCACCTTGTTTAAAATGATGTAGGGCATTCGATAATTTGACCAAAACTATTATTAAAAAAATGCATGCTCGGGAACTGTAGCAGATGTACCACTGACCTCCTCACTCTAATTGATGAAGATGTCTCCTGCAATCTTACTTGAAATAAATGGACTGAGATTGAAGGACACAATAAAATAGTTTCAACTGATGAAACACTTGAGGAAGCTGTTCATGAGCTTAACTCCCAGCTGCTTCATTTCAAGACACATGTGTATGTTAAGAGAATCCAATCTCAAACATTCATTGGGGTAAAACAGACCTTGCAGGCAGGTGAGGTTGTGTTGCAAATTGACTTTGCAGAAAACTATTCAGCCGTCACACAGGATGAAACTCAGTCAGCACACTGGAGTCATAAGCAGATCACAGTCATTACTGCTTGCGCCTGGCTCCCTGGCAGTGAAATTTGTTCTTTTGCAATTGTAACTGATATTTTGAGCCATTATAAGTATGCTGTTTTTGCCTGTCTTAAGAGAATCGTCAGTGAGTTGAAACAGGAATTAAATGATCTACGGGAAATAAAGATATTATCCGATGGGGCAGCATCCCAATTTAAAAATCGGTTCAACACCAACAAACCTTTGTTTTATGCCAGATGACTTCAATGTAGAGAGAGAATGGTACTTTTTTTTTGCCACCTCTCACGGTAAGGGAGCTGTTGATGGAATTGGTGTGGTTGTGAAAAGGGCTGTGTGGAGCAGAATGAAACAATGCAAGGTTCAAATTGATAATGCTAAAGATTTTTTAGAAGTGGCTTGCTCTTCAGTAGAAAATGTCAAAATAATACACCTTATACCAGAAGAAGTCGAAATAAATTTTTAGATGCTGGATGAAAGATGAAGGTTTGTAAATAGTATTGACAAGCTATAGTTGCTACATTTTTTGAAGGGCTACAATAAGGAAAGTTTGATTGTAGGACGCACTTTCCAGTCGGAGCTTTCCAAGTTCAGAGTATTCAAGCGTAACTTCTTGGATTTCTACCCTAAGAGCGATTCTGGCAATGCAGCTTGTTAAACTTCTCCATTGGATGCATCCAACGGCATGGTTCCAACAAAGGCTCCTAAAGTTGCATACATAGTGGCAAGTTCTTTTTTGCTAGTCGAATTCCCAACCTCCCAAAGCAAGAAGACTGGCATTTCAACTAAGTACAGATATGATGGTATTGCTCAGACCTCTATAGATGATGATGGGGAGGTAAAAGTAATGTTTTTGAGGAATGTTGGGGACAGTGGCAACCAATTTAAAACTAATGAAAAGGACATTTACATTTGTGACTTTTGACCAGATTCTTGGCATATTACCAACACCAGAGATACAAAATGTCAAAAACAGTATTTTCTTTCAATTTCCTGGTGAAGTAGATGTGTATGAACAGTGAAATCTAATTCATTTACTTTTAAGTGTGTGTGATAAGAATCAGGGAGAAAATAATTTGGAAAAAACTTTTGAACTGGTTCAATAGATTATTAATTATATCTATAAGTTATATAATCTGTTTCAGAATGATCTTAATATGAGTTTGTAATTATTGCTGTTCTTTTAAATACCTTAGAAAAGTGTCCAACCCGTGACACACCCTTGTCACACCCGTGACGCAGAAAATATTAAAATATACAAAATTAATGTCATTTTTTTACTTAGTTTTTAATTACAATGTGCAGGTCAAGGATTAATTATTTCAGAATTAATGACATATTTTTTTGCTCATTAATTCACAGAGTTTTCTTAAAAACCTTTGCTGAGTTACAAGGCATGTCTTTTTTTCGGCCCACCCGTGACAGTAGTTTAAAGCTCATTAATTTCACATCTGAACTGTGAAATATATTTTTATCATAGCCAGGTGGTGCAGCTATGAGTAAACTATTGCTATCATACCATATTGACAAAATATAATGTATATTGTATGAGATATTTACTGTCAAAATAAGAAAAGCGTAGTGCTAGTGTCCCACCCGTGACAATGGAATGCCCCCAAAGTGGCTACCCATGATCCATCACTTCGCTAACGCCGTTTCAGATGTAGCCTATATAAATATGTTATAATTTCTAAAATCCAAATAAAATATGTATTTTTACTAAGTATACCATATTTTTTTAACAATGTAAAAAATATATATAGTTTCTTAATTTATTGGAATTAAGATTTTGTAAGTGAAGAATTATACAATCATACAAAATTCATGTACTAGTGATGTTAAATTTTCCAAAATCCAAAGAAAATTAAGTTTTACATACCTTGTTTTTTATTTATATTTTTAATAACTCAAATATTAGTAAGATATAATATTTATTTTTTACTAAGAATGTTAATAAGAAATATGTGATTTTACTGCAATTAGTGAAGTGATGCGGGCGTTAGCAAACCGAGGTTTGGGAAAACTAGATTTACATTGAAAACTTCACTTTACTAACGTGACCTATGTGACTATCATGGGTTTCGTCTCCTAACTGACATTAGCGAGGTGATGACACCATTTTCATCACTAAGCAACGTTAGCGAAATGTTTTTGGTGGACTGAGTTTTGTAACCATAATATAAGTATAAAGCGTCAAACAAACATTGAGGTTAGTTCCTGCCTCCATTTACATTCAACTGAACTGATATTGGCTTAGTTATTTCAAAAACTCCAAATAATATTAACATTAACAAGTGATTTGCACTTAACATGTACTCTATACTATTTACCTGAATTTTTGTACATTAACCAAATAATAATAAAAAACTCTTTAACTAATGAAATAACCAGAACTAGTTAGTACAGGATAACAACACAATACAGCTAATGGAAAACAGTAGAGCATTCTGGAAGGTTTTATCGCCAAATTCAAAATATTGTGTTTGTCTAGTGTGTTACTTGAGGACAAACAAACATTGATCAAAATGGATTCTTCAAACAAAATTAACATTATTACAAGAATATTTTACCGTGGTTATATATTTTTTACTCGGTTTTCTTTATTCTTGTATAGAACTTCAAACTTCGAAATTCAGAGGTGGGGACAGTTAGCAAGGTGATGAAAGGGACTTTTAATAATTATTTGGTCTAATTTGTTTTTAATATCACCATATTTTAATGTTTCTATCAAGTTTTATACACTTTCAATATTAGTTTTTTTTGCTTGTCTTAAAAATAACAAAATATGTATACATGCAGGAGACATAAATTATCCCTCACTCTGAGAATTACCCTTAAAATAAAATTGGAATACAACAGTGTGAATAATTATTCATATATAATTAGCAACTATACTTTATTTTGTTGTTTATTGCTAAGTACTGGTAGCCTATGTATGGAATAGTAAACAAAGAGTGAGAGATTCTTTAAATCTTTTAATCCCATATTTTGGAAAATTTAATAATTTTTACCATCCATAGGCCCTACTCACACACAAATCAAAGTAAGAGTCTAATGATAGCAAAATTAAAATTAAACTTATAATTTTAAAAATTCAAAATATTTACCCTGATCACAGTAGAATATGGCAATAGTATGCTTAATTTGTCCCATTTTAGGCTCATTTCATTGTTATGGTAAAATGTATAAATATTGTATTCACTTTATTATTCATGCAATAGTATGTGATTTATACATTTTTATGAATTTTAATAAACATTATCTAACTAAACACAACACGAAAACAAATCAGCCAAATCCCTTTTGGAATGTAACTAGTGACAATGATGTGTAACTTTATCATTATGTGTTGTGCTAAACTGGTGATCCTGCACACTAAATCGGATATTACATTGTTTGATGTGTACCTCCCGCATTTAATTATTGGATTAAATTGTTTGTTTTATTTATAGCTTTGGATTTAATTTATAACACATGAAAGGTTAGGCTTGGTCAGCAAAGTATCATAGTAATAATGAACATATAAAAGGTCAGGTTACGCTAGGTTGGGAAAGTGGCATAATAATTATTATTAGCACCGCGTCTTACTACCCGTTCGGGTTGTACGCACTTACGCTAATGTGTAATGGTAGGGTGATTGAGGAGGCCTGGCATTCCACACATTCACAAGTTGTGATTAATACACCTCTTGTCAGAGGTGAAGGAAAGGTTTGGCGTCCAGATAAATCTGTGCAGGGACCGAGGATTGAACCACGGGCCCCCAACACAGAGGTGACACCTTACCTCTAGACCACCAGGTCAACTAAGTGTCATAATTAATCTTAACTAGGTGCGTATAACTCGAACGGGTAGTAAGACGCGGTGCTAATAATAATAATAATAATAATAATCTTAACTAGGCTACAGTACAGTAACTTAGTTGTCTTATTATGGCAATTATATGAAAGGATGTGTAATAAATACCCCCGTTAGTTAGGTGAGTATTTAATTTTCAACTTTTTTTTTGTGTTCAAAAGATTCTAGGCCTACAAGTTTTTGTTTGGAAAAAATGTGGCTATTTATATTTTAGGTATTTTAAGAAAGTAAATGCCGATGAGAATGGAACGGATAAAGCGTATTATATTAATACTTGAAATAATGTCACAACACTGCACCAAAAGTATTTTTACATAGGTTAACTTTATGGCTAACATTTTTATTCGAGTTAATAAAGTTTTAAGTTTAAAATTTATCTACTAGAGCGAATGTGTATATAAGAGTTTTATAGTAAAATATAGATATATTATGTTGTTACCTGCAACTATGCAAAACCTATAGTTGAAAACAAGCCAACAAGAATTATACTTTAATAGAAGTGAAGGAATCGTTTCGAACCACCTAGAATTACAGTTGACACTTGACAGTAATTCAACTTTCAAGGCAAATTGGCGCTTAACAGCCTAAGTGTGAGAAATACCAACACAGCAATACAAAATGCAAAAAGTTTTTCGAAGAAAAAAAAAAGAGATATTGGAAAAACCAATCTACATACAAATAGCACACAGTAACTGGCACTCTTATAACAGATAGATATAAATTTTTATACAGTTCAACTTTTTCAAACTTAATATTATAATGTAGATCCAATAATTTCAAATATTTAATAATTATATAGTGTGGTATGATGTTAATCCCATTTGAAGTTCTTATTATTTTTTACATGTAACAAGTAAGTCACAATTTAATCTTATTTTTGCATAGGTAACATACAACTGGAAATATATAATAGTAAACATTCATTAGGTATTGTTTAAAATATTTATCCCAATATAAACAAAATATTTATAAATTTACAAGTAGCTTTCAAATCCTGGTTATAATGTTGTTATACAGTTTAACTTTTTCAAACTTAAGATTATAATTGTATTAGATTTTTAAATCCATGTGATATATTTGCTTTGTTGTGTAACGGGCTGAGTTCGTTTATCCCGTACCTACATACAAATAAAACAAAATTAAAATAAATTGCAGTACATATAAGAATAAACGAAACTAAAATATTATTGCAGTTTATTAACTCACTGAGTAATTGTGTTCTTGAATACGGCCCACATAACGTGAATACTTTCTGGCTGGACGACCATAAAGAATAAACAAACGGGGAAGCTAGTTATCTAGTCAAGGCAGAGCTGTTATGAACATACTTGAGGATCATACACCTTAATTTAGTGGGAACAAAAAATTTCCTGCCTTCTTGTTCTTCCCCTGCACGCACAATAATCTCCTATGTAAGGCAAAGTTCTCAACCTTACCCTGACAATCAATGATGTATCTACAATAAGGATCTTCCAGTTGATGTTGCGCTAAAGAAACAATATGATTTAGGGATGGAGCTGATAACATAGACACCAGATGGTACAGGACAAGAAATTAGCCTATAGGGAATAATCCTTTGTTTATGTAGTGGCGTGTGACCAATTCTGGCCTAAGGGAAGCAGAGAGGTTACAATAAAGTGGTCTGATGGATTCTATCTTGACTGGAAGCTCATACTGTTTTTTATACTTAAAAGTATTTTGGGGAAGAAGTAAAGGAGGGTGACATAAACTTTGCATGGAATAAAACAAAATAATTGGTGAGCTTAGCAATATTACACAATCATTAAATTATATATATAATTGTAGTTCTAACTCAAATAAAAAAAAGAAGAAGAATGGTCAATTTACGATTACCGAAGTTTCTCTTGGGTTGTGGCCTACAAATGAGTATGACCGATGACCTACTTTATAATAGCTTTGAAACTAGATTTATTCTACTCGCCATCGTCATTAGTAAATAATAATGTCACATATAATTTTCCACCAACCCAACACACTGATCATTACTATATACTTTCATAAAATTGAGTATTGAAACGTCAAAGTTTTCTTTATACATAGGTTGCCTGAAGAAAGAGTGGGTCAAATAAATCGGGACACAAAACTATACTTTAAAATATTACTTATGAATTTTGACACAGCATCCCTCCTCTTCCATTGGTGCACCTGTTGACGCACTCGTCATTCTACTACTGTACACAAAGAAACAAACCATTTTCCTTAGAGGATCAAACAAGTGTCAATATTCTGTAAAATAAAACTATACTTACTGTAAATTGGCGATAAATACAATATTTTGTAATAGAGTGCCCATAGTTATATCTATAGATAATAAATATCGCTAAAACAACCTAAAAATAAGAATTTAACAGTATTAAACGCATGATTATACACCAATCACGATAGTAAGCTCATGCGCCAATACTTGCTAATACTTGCTCTGCTTTCCCCGATGAGAGTCGGACATACCCGGAAACAAACGATCGACGAAACAAAGAGTGAGCAAGACCAGCTGTTTGGTCTGTCAGTCAGATAAAGAAAGAACTGCTCGCTCAAAGAAAGAAGAGATGCCACCTCAACTAAGAATACTTGTCGGGAAGGTTTCTTTATTATAATCATTTGTTTTAACTTTATTTTCCTCTTTTTTTGGTTTCCTTTTTAATTTTAGGGAAACGTTGCTTCCCTTACTCACATTGAATAATCGCTACTGCGTTGATGCGAGAAAGAACATCGGCTACTGCATTGTCTTTTCCCGAAACATGTTCTGTTCTGAATTTGAACTGTGATAACTTTGAAACCCAACGGTCAATTCTTCCTAATTGTGTTGGGTGATTGAACATCCACAACAAACCTCTGATGCCACTGGTAGTAAATCTTCAGGGTGTTGTTGAGATAGAACAACCACTAGGGCATAGGACGAGGCGTCAAACTTAAGTTCAAAAGGTAATGAGAAATCAGGCATTTTAATAACCTTAGGAAAAACAAGATTTTTTTATTTTTGTTTATAAAAGGCTTTATTTTGGGCATCCCTCTACATAAAATGTACTGCTTTCTTTTTTTAAAGATTTAATGAGACAGCTAGCTCAGAGAAGGAAGGAATGAACCTGGAATAATATGCACACATCCCCACAAAGCGTTGCACTTGTTTCACATTTTTTGGGACAAGGAAGTCAACAATCGTTCTAATACGTTTAGGGTACACAAGAATATTACCCTTAAAAACCACGTATACCCCAAATACTTAATGCAATATGTGCTCCAAATCACTTTATCGGGATTTACAGTTAGCTCTGCCTCCCTTAAGCATGGGAGAACTAATCTGACATGTTACTTATGCTCTTCTAAGGATTTATTATAAATACAAATGGCATCCAATTAATTGAAGACAAACTTGAATTTTAAATCAGACAAAATATGGTCTAGAACCCGGTTATGTGGCGCTCCACCCCAACTGATCCCAAGGGGAACTCTATTAGACTTATAACAACCCCGAGGGGTAACAGAGGTGGTAAATTGATTCGAATCCTCAGTAAGGGAACACTGAGAAAAGCTTGCGTTCATGTCTATCAAACTATATACCTTCGCCCCCCCTCCCCACCCCCACTAAATGTAGAAAGGCACTTTCAACAGTGGGCATAGGGTAGGGGTTAAACATTATTTGCTTATTAATTTTACAATAGTCAACAATTAACCTGTGGTTGCTATCTTTCCTGGTAATTATAAAGGCGGGACTAACAAATGCAGATCAAGATGGTCTAATCACATATTTATCAAGTAGGTCTTGGACTAAAGGCCGGTCTTATGACTCCTGAATAAATATTAATCCAGCTGATAAATATTTTTATCTGGTCAATAAGTTAATAGTGCGTTTTATGACTGCCAGATAAAGTGTATTGATATCCATCACATTTTTATTAGGAGGTTTAAGTACTTGATATCTTTTATCTTAAAGTTAAAATGGGCATTGCCTAAGTGACACTTTTTTTTCATGAGGTTTAGCCTATCTTGGTTCACGTGCTTAGTAGGCACAGGCTTTGGCTCTTACTATATATATATATATATATATATATATATATATAATAGAATAATCATAATAGCTGCGCGTCTTACTATCCGTTTGGGTTATACGCTTATAAAGTTAGAACATTTAATTCACACTTTCATAAAAACTGACAATCTATTTGTAAAGTTATAGTTATATAAGAACAAATTATTTAAATGTGAGTACAATAAATGAAACTTTGTAAACTTTGTACCGAACTCTTGACCACAATTTGGCAAACACCGAAATTAATACTTGCGAGACAATCTAGCTTTTGTGCCCACGTGACGCCATCTGTTTACTCCCACTCGTTTAGCCACCATTATTTAACAAATGTTGAAGTTTGTAGCTACTAACCAGGTTGCACGCATGCGCGCTCCAGTAAAAAACAGTACCAGCCTTGCGTTTTCTGCATAACAATATATTTAACCTACAGATAATTGTCCGGTAGATAATTTCCGTTCATAATATGTGTAAAATATTAAAGGGGCTGATAACATTTATCTGGTTGCTAGTTTTAACCTCCCGATAGCAATATTTATCCGGTAGTCATAAGACCGGCCCTTAGTCTATAAACACTTGTAACTTACGCGCTGATGAAGAGCAAAAGGAGGAGATATAACTGGACGGAAATCAGAAAGTGATATGTTGTAAGGGAGGATATCACATTTCCCCCAACTAGTAGTTATGGTATCAGAAAAATCTTGACTAGTTGCACTAAGTTCAACCAGAGTTTTACTAAGCAATATGCTATTCTTATTTTCTACACCTTTTTCAAATGGTTCTTTAATTGATGTGTAAAACTTGAAATAGATGTGGGCTTTTTTCTAAATAAATTTTAGTTTTTAGTTCTTTATAAAAAATCAATTCCTAGTATTATATCAAATGGTACGTACGGGACAACAGAAAATGATTGTTTCCAAGATAATCCTTTAAATTTAATTGAAAGATACACATTGTTTTCAACAGTACGAGACATACCATTAGTAACAAAAAAGAATGTAGGTTGAAAATAACACTCATTAGAAGAATGTACGCGTGGAACCCTATTTACAAAATTAGAATTTATAAAAGAGCTAAACAGAGGAATGAGCTAATTAACACTTTAATCGTTGGTTCAGAAACACATTGTATAATATCGCGTTGCCATTCCTTCGTAGGCGAAGAGCTAGTTTTTTGCTCTACATTGACTCTTATAGTGCCCTATTTTTCCACAACTGTAACATTTTATCTTAGACATACCTTTCTCCTGAACTATCTTATTTAAACCAGGCTTGTGATTATTATAGGGTTTGGAGAGATATTGGACGGAGCCGGTTTACTATATACATTATTAGAACTATTCTGACTGCTAAGTCTAGCGCTTTCAACTTATTTAACCATAGTAGGAGGGGGTGCAAAACTAAATATTCCCGCTCCACCAACATGTAACTTTATATTTGTGGCGCTAAATAACTTAAAAAATTGAGGATGGTTGAGAAACAAAAAGGCAGCGTGTTAAGGATGAAACATTTTCAAGAATAGTGGTTACTATTTCAGTTTCTTCCAAGCTTAGTTCTAAAACTTTAGCAGCTTCCGAAACATATAGGATAAAGTTACGAAATGACTTATCAGGTTTTTGAAACCTATTTACAAATTGGGTTTTTAAGCTAGCCTTCGCTCGCAGTGGAACTAAAACACTCAATATTCTCTTTCTACAATTCCCCTACAACAGACTTTGACTCAGTCTACCAACAGCTGTGTCAAATATCCACTGGTTTTACTAAGATACATAGTTAGAAATTAAATTTCATTTTCTAAATTTAATTTGCAGAATTTATTAATTTCCAAAATAAATGTAAACACAATTTCATAATTTTGCCCATCGCATAAGTGTACTTTCTCCCAAAACCACAACAAAACTTTTGTTTTAGTATTATCTGATACATTACAAGATGGCGTATGGTTTGTGAAATCAGCATCATTAGATTGATCACTAAGAGTTAAATGATCAAACTCTCTATTAAATTCAGTTAATCTTCGATTAATTTTAGAAATTTAATCAATCACTGAAAGGTCATTTACAATCTCGGAAGTTGTCGGCTGTGCCATTAATAATTTTAAAGTGACTTGCAGTGCACTTCTCTCAGAATCCTCAGCTACCACCCAACCCCGATCTTTTATAGATTTAATAAGCTCAGCCTAGGACAGAAGGTCCCCCCCTGGAAGTGTATTATTTGTGGTTCTGAGTCCCTCAGCTTCGACAGTATTTCTGTGAGTCATGGTATAGGCTCGTCACATGGAAAAAAGGAAAAATGTCATGGAAAAGATATAAAAAGAACATTAGTCTTGAAATATACAATAAATTTAATTACTTTTTTAAACAATGGAAAGTTTTGGATTGCCTTAATGAAGTGGTACAGCTTGAAGCTCTAACCCTGGCTGCTGTTAATAACGATGGAGATAAATACAAATAAGCTAAGCTAGGGTAGGATATCATACATTGTTAAGCAAAAGAAATAATTAAAAGTTAACAAAATAATAAGTTCATTGAAATCAAAACAAAAGGGAATAGTTACATATTCACAGGCATGAGGGCATTCCACACTTCCCATATTAAATGTACGGCGTAAGCAATGTAACTAGATACATTGTTACCAAATTATCCGTGTTTAGTGTGAGGCACCATAAAATGACACTCAACCAAGACAACAATGTTTGGGTTCTAGATTGAACAACGGGTGACTCCTTAAAGAAGGACTTGTGCACTTTCTGAAACGAAATGACACTCAACCAAGACAACAATATTTGGGTTCTAGATTGAACAACGGGCGACTCCTTAAAGAAGGACTTGTGCACTTTCTGAAACGAAATTGTACTAAACAGACAACTACAGCAATACTAGCCAGAAAGATTAAATTACGTTATGGTTAAGCCACAATACAAAACACTACTCTTGCCATAAAGCTGTTAGTCTCAAATATGATAAGCATGAGTCATATAATCATCATCAATACTAGGGAGCCCGTATTTAAGGAGCTACAGCGATAGCTGCTAGCTAAACTAGCTAGCGTTGGTTAACTCCCAAAGGAATTAACATGATACAAAGTAAATATTCCAATAGCTGTAGCTATAAGTCAACTAATAGTAAAAAGTGAGATATTAGGAATCTAGCCTATCTGGAAACTATGGCAGGCCTATTCCTTATTAGTACTGCCTTATCATCCAATAGTATTTTTAACACTCGACAATAGTCTGGAGGAAGACTACAACAATTGAAATATTCTAAACATTAACGAGTCAAGCGGCGCCTGAAAGGAGCCGGACGAATATAGACATAACAACACGCAGGCCTCCCCTCTGAGATGGAAGCATACCCATGAGTTGAGCACCGCACTAAGGTACAACAATAATGATAAACTAAAGATTGATAACAGCTAAAGACCCAATTAGGTCATACAGTAACTTCATGGAGTAACCTAATCTCC
This sequence comes from Timema californicum, assembly GCA_902141385.1. Lineage (NCBI taxonomy): Eukaryota > Metazoa > Arthropoda > Insecta > Phasmatodea > Timematidae > Timema > Timema californicum. Next base: position 119,187 of record CABFOW010001811.1, read on the forward strand.
CCTTTTTTTCAAACAATATGTTAGACCAGTGGAGACATGTTCACATAGAACAGGGCATCAGACTGTCATCCAGATATTTAAGACTAGTGTTAAGGACATAGCTAAACAATAAACAAGTGTGGTCATAAGGCCTACACTCTGTTTAAAATAAACAGACTCTGTCAAAGATTATACATACACACCTGATGAACATTGAAGCTTCTCATATGAATGAGATCAAAAAACTTCAAGTTTGTAACCGACTGGAAAATATGATTTTGACAGATATTACATAATTACCTGCGGTGAGGTGGTGAGACCGACGGAACAACCATCTTGACCTCTGTTGTAGGTTACATGAGTTGGAACGAGTTGTTCAAATGGAATTAAAAAAATAGTACAAGAGGCGCTGCATTATATATGAATTTGATCTGACGTCTAAGTAGTGGAGGGGAAGGGCGAAGGGGGGAGGGATGTTTTCTTGCAGCCACAGAGCTCTCCAGAACAATTAAAAAACAGTTGGTTGGAGTCCAAGAAAGCATACAGGCCACTAAGTCTTGTTTTGCTGTGCCAGTTGACTTGCTAACTGCCCCGTCNGTAGTGGAGGGGAAGGGCGGAGGGGGGGGGAGGGATGTTTTCTTGCAGCCACGGAGCTCTCCAGAACAATTAAAAAACAGTTGGTTGGAGTCCAAGGAAGCATACAGGCCACTAAGTCTTGTTTTGCTGTGCCAGTTGACTTGCTAACTGCCCCGTCCGCTTATTCTTTTTGACGTCCAGCCAGGAAGAATTCACGTTACCTGGGCCGTATTTAAGGAGACAAATGACACAGTGAGTTAATACACTGCAATTTATTTTAGTTTCGTTTATTCTTCTATGTACTGCGATTTATTTTAGTTTCGTTTATTCTTCTATGTACTGCGATTTATTTTAGTTTCGTTTATTCTTCTATGTACTGCAATTTATTTTAGTTTACGTTTTCTTTGTATGTAGGTACGGGCTAAACGAGCTTAGCCCGTTACACAACAAAGCACATAATATATCATATGGATTTAAAAATCTACTACAATTATAATATTAAGTCTGAAAAAGTTTAACTGTATAACGCCATTATAACAAAGATTTGAAAGCTAATTGTAAATTTATAAATATTTTGTTGATACTGAGATCAATATTTTAAACGATACCTAATGAATGTATACTATTAAATATTTACAGTTGTATATTTATCTTTTTAAATAATGTCAATTACTGTGCGCTATTTGTATCTAGATTGGTGTCACCAATATCTTTTTTCCTTCACGCCAATGATTTCAAAAACACTTTTTGCATTTTGTATTTCTGTGTTGGTATTTCTCACACTTACGCCGTTACGTGTCAATTTGCCCTGAAATATTGTAATTGTAAGAGGATCTAATAGAATAGAGTTTACCATATAGAATGTTCAGCGTAATCCAGCCATCCATGAGATTCGAACACTATTAAAGTTGTAGCTTACTAAATTTAAATTTTAAATTTTAAAAAGTTTTTCAAACTATAAAGAGTCGTTGACGTTGAATACGAGTGCAGTGAAAGTCATTCGTGACTTTTTGGTAGTACTATCAAGTAAGAATAAGTACTTTAATCTTCACACAATAAGGAACAGGAGGTGAACCAATCACATAAGAAAAATATCCGGCTAGATATATACACTAGATTATTATTATTAGCACCGCGTCTTACTACCCGTTCGGGTTATACGCACTTACGCTAATGTGTAATGGTAGGGTGATTGTGAGATGAAATGAAGGACCTACAGTTTAACGTGGAATCCGAACCACGGTGGAGGCCTGGAATTCCCCACATTCACAAGAGATCTTGTCAGAGGTGAAGGAGGGGTTTGGTAATCAGATAAATCTGTGCCAGGACCGAGGATTGAACCCCGGCCGCCAGCACAGAAGTCTGACACCTTACCCCTAGACCACCAGGTCACCTTATACACTAAAATTTCCATAGAAAGGAATAAGCGATCCACTAAGGACCGATGTAACAAGGTTTGTTTCTGGTCTCAGCAAAGTTACGCACCCCAAGCACAAATTTTCAGGTTGGCTGTGGCTCTCGCGTTCCTTAGGTCTGATGAATACGCAGATAAAGTCTCAGAATAGCGTGCACTAGTGTTCCCTGAAGGGGGTGGGGGAGTGAGAACAAATAATAAAGTGTACCAACCAATTGTTCACACAATGTTATTGACAGTACTTAAGGACGGGATGTTGCATTTCGTGAAAGTTCTGAAACAAGGAAAAGACAAATTGCTATTATCGAGGAGAGTAATGAAATTGCAAACCAAATAAGGTATTTTAGAAATACGTGCAGAGATACTACTCTATGGGAGGTTGGGTTAGAGCCTCTCACTGACCATCATTTTGCACATCTCGCCTACTCAAGCAGAGCGTTGGGACGCCAATAGCACCCGTTATGGTTGATAATGTAGTTCTCAAGTCCCTACATAATAGGATTTGTGGCCCCAGGAGGCTTGCCGTAGAGTGACTGTGAAAGCTTCTTGAAGGAGTCCTTGATGGGGTAAGGAGGGGTTATCTTCAAGTCCCAATGTGGAGTGACGTCACCAACGTACCAGGGGACGTCCACAATTATCCTCAGACACCGATTCTGGAAAGCCTGCATCCTACTTACATACATGCCCACCAGGTGGCCCAACGTGGGACAGGCATAATCGAAAATCCATTTGAGCAGTGGTTTGTACGGCGTCAGTACATTCCTCATGGACAGGTTGCTGCGCATGTTCAGAAGTAAAACTAGGTAACCCGGCCTCTACAGTTGCCTTGGTCTGTCACTCAGTCTGGTGTAGTCTAAATATCAGTTTGGCGTCCAGCGTAAGTCCCAGATACGTAATACTGTCAGCCTACCTGATCGGGTCACCGAAAATTAGAAGGAGCTGACATGTAGGGTTTTCTATTCAATGGAAAGAGCACAGCTGTGCTCTTTTCCACGTTGATACTCATCCTTCAGGTGGTCAGCCAATCCTCTATAAGTGTCAGGTGAGTCTGGAGTCTCCTCTTCAAAATATGCCCTCACCATGACACCGCTATTATAGACGTGTCATCTGCATACATTACCAACTTTGTATCTGTGGATTTTGGAATGTTGTTCACATACAGACTGAAGAAAACAGGGTCCACGAAGGGGATCTGAGGCACTCCAGCATGGATACTTTTTACTTGGGAAATGGCATTACTGAAGATTGTAGAGAAGGTGTGATGGGATATGAAAAATTGTAGAACCTTAACTAGGTATAAGGGTAGCGTCAGGGAAAGGTGGACGAAAAGGAGACATTTGTGCCATACACAGTTGAAGCCCCTTGCTACGTCAAGGAAGACAACAAATAGTTTGCCTATTGATGTTGCAGATCCTCGTAACCTGCACTAGAGGCGGAACATCGGAAGATGTAGTGTGTCTCACCCAAAAGCCGAACTGCTCGTACACCAGAATACCCACCTCACGAACATTTTAGGTCCATCTCGTCAGTAGTAGTCTCTCAAAAATCTTGCCTGAATAGCTGAGTTACTAGGAAGCCATACTCGATAATACAGGGGCCCTAAAAATGGCCACATCGTCACTCACCCTAAGAAGTGCAAGCAACTCTTGGTAACAGCCACCAGTGGAGGTTCTCACCCCCATGAGTTAGAAGAGCCCCACTGACTTCGCCAACACAGGAGTAATTGGCCCTGAGAAAGGTTGAATCCTCCTGTAGCCCAATGCTCTCGTGCACCTTTCCGGTAGTTTGGAAGATCACGTTGGTATAATTGCTGTACTTTTTTTGTCTATATGATATGGTTTTCTACCCTTCGAGGGGCAGTTGAATTAAGTTAGCAACCACCTGTTGCAAGCTCACCCCAGGGATTTGTAGGGGCACCACTTTCTTCGTCCGTATTAGAGTAATTGGTCCTGAAAAGGGCCATATCCTCCTGTAGGCTGCCACTTGCACGCGCTTCTATGGTAATTTGGTGGGTAGAGCCGGTAACATTGTTGACCCAGGAGAGGGTAGTGTTTTCTTCCACCTTGAGAAGGGCAGGTGTTCCTTGTGGCAAGCTCACCTTCAGGACCCAACCACAGCTCGCACGAACTCTCCCGGTAATTGGAGAGGTCACGCCTGCAGTTTTTTCAGCCCTCGTAAGGGCCACAACTGTTTAAGACTCAGTCAACGATCTAATTGAGGTCCACTCGCCACCAGACACGAGCTCCTTACTAACCGGGGATTTCTTCAGTGACCACGATATGACACTTTCAGTTCCCCAGTCATGACGGGCTGCAAAAGATGGGAGTGCACGGTGTCTTTTACCTCCCTTACATGCTCCTAGATGAGCACCTGGCTTACCGATTCTGATTAACTTTCTGATCTACGAGATACGATGAATCTTCGGCAAAGAAGAAGAAAGGAGTTGAGGTTGGGACAAGACCCCCGGACGAGGAAAAGAAAGCTGGGGCCTGGAGGTGGCTGGCCTTGGACCGGAAGAAGATTATCCTAGTTGGTGGAGGAAGGGCTTGCATCAACAAGCCTGTCATGAACAAGGAGGTCAAGAGTTTCAGCTCGTGCTATTTAAAAGCCCCTCCGGTCAGGAAGGAGATCGTGCTTGGAATTAAGAGGAAGCCCAGTGCCTCTACAAGCATCCAGGCCAATACTTCAGTGGTTGCAGTCCCCTAATTGCTACTCTGCCTGCCAGCGTGACCTCCCCAACTACCAAGAAGGTAGCTGCATATGACAGCACTACAGGCAAATCGATCCTTCCTAGAGCCAACAAGGTCGCTGGAATGGTCTTTTCAACTTCTGAGGAGATGCACGTGAAAGTTTACTGAAAGGAAAAGCTGGCCCTCCTCAGGTCTTGTTAATCCTGCGTGGGCAAAATCTGTGGGGCCCCTTCAATTATTGGAGGAAAGAATGCTTTAGGGGCTTCCAGTCAACCATCATTCCAAGGGTGGAAGACAATACGGTCCTTTCTATGGCCAACTAGGCTGCCATCACGGTATTCCTAGCTACCGGGGTAATTGAGACATTAGTGGCCAGTGGTATGGTTCGGCCCTTCTAAGGGCCGATGAATCCAATACGGGTGAATCCTTCGGGGCCCTTCCAACTCTTTGAGGTGAGTGTGCTACTGGTGCATTCAAGTGTTGCTTGAACTTCTCAGAGTGAGTGACGAATTGGCACTTTATGGAACCACTAAGGCATCCTGTATGGCTTCCTCGGGAATCTGCTAAGGGATTAGTGCTAACTTCCTGAAAAACTTCAGTAGTGATGTCGATGAGAGCCAGTCCCGCGGGGACCTTCCAACTCCAAGGGTTGAGCGTGCCACTGGTGGTCAACAAGGAATGGAGAGTCTCTTAAGTGTTTCCAGCCCGGGAACCGGTAAAGAAGGCGAAAGGTCCCCCCAGAACGATAGGTATAAACCTAACGGTTCTAATGAAAGGCATGACAAGGGGAAGCCCAGAAATCTTTAAGTGGTAAAGATCGCAGTATGTGGCACTGACATTCGTATCACTGCAAAGGTCCAACAAACCTGCGTTAACGCTGGAACCTCTCACCAAGTGGTGTCATGTGGAAAGAAGCACCTATCTGACTTCTCGTCAGACTTGAAAGACTTATTAGCAAGATTCCCACGTGTTGACAGCTCGTAGAAGTCCATGGATGTAGATAAACTGTATTCATGATCATATCTCTCGTTGATGCATGATAAATCGATCAAGGGGTCCGATGATGAGGCTGATGGGTTTCAAATCGTAGGACTTGTTGAAGGGGAAAATCCACTCCTCACCCCAACTAGGTACAAGTAACTCTAGGGAGGGCTCATGAAGCCAAGAAAAATATATCCCTTCCATCATTCTTTGTGATGTGGAGGATTTATCCAAGGTGGCAAAGGCCACCCAGTATAAGATTAACAAACCATGTGGATGTAGTGAGTCAACCGGATCTCCAAGTACCTTTCCAGTGGGGGTCTGATAATTATGACCCTCCCTGCAGGCGTTCCTGCTTAGCTTAGAAATCCAGCATTGGTTCTCTGAGCTGGGAAAGGAGTGAATGGTCAGATTTATTGTTAAGGGACTCCTGACTCGCACAAAGCCTGACGATATCTAAGAGGAGCATGCGAAGATGGGGTTTCCAATGAAATTGGTCCCCCAGGTTCTCTCCCAGTGGAAATGAGACCAAAGTACCAGAGAGAGGCAGCAGCTGTCTAACTTCGCTTTAGTTCTGACTCCCAAGAAACATACTGCGAGACTGTATTCCCTATCAGTACTGTATTGGCTACTTGTAAAGGTGAAGAAACACAAGTCACCCGGTGGCCCGGTTAAGTTTGAGAACTACTTCTGGTTCGAGTATGTGCGGAAGGATTGATGCGTGAATCTGAGTTATATATTTTTTTGTGGTGACCACGAGAGGCGTGGTTGCACGGAGGAGAGAATATAATCCCCCCCCCCCAAAAAAAAGTGTCTGCACTGATCAAGAGCTCACTTCTCGGCTTGGCGGGGCTGTTGAACGTACAAATCCTTACGGTAAGCAGGGATGGCACGTGTATCCAATGCACAAAGTGGAAAGATGGATTGCCTACGCAAAGGCCAGAAGTCCACGGGGCACGCTGGGGGGGAAAAAAGGTGACCGTGACTTCATCTCCATCGGCAAAGCCACTAGTGAAATCTTTCGCTGGTGCGTTGTCAATAGAACCAACCTACCCTTCCCCCAGGCAGAGGCACCAGCCAAGGTAACCCTTCCAGAACCAGTCCAGCAGTTCTTTCTTGTTGGTTGATAATCTGCCCGAGAACGCTTCCCCACCTTAATACCACCTCCACTCCTTGCAATACTCTCCAAACCTTTTCCCATTGTTACACCACTCTTACCTCTTCTCAACCTTCCAACCCATTCCTCGCAATCTTCACTATTTCTCCACCCCCTACCTTTAACCTAGGGGATGAGACCGCAAAGATCAAAACAAGCATTGAGCTATTCAAAGGGATTTTGAGACTGGATCCATAGAAGTTTTCATCGAGTCTCTTAAGGAAGGTTCAGGAATCACGGTGAATAATTGCTCTATGACTGCATGGATCAACATTGCCTGGTGATCCACGCATCATCTCCCCAACTAATTGCCTTTACAATCCTGATATCCGTCCGGACATCTTTGATTTTGTTTTCACCAGAAAGATTAGACAGTGATTGGTATTGAAGTCCTTAGCAGAGCTAGACACAAACCACATTCCCATTCTTATGAAACTTGGGCATGCGTTGTTCTTAATCGATCACCCCGAAAAACCTTACTTGAGTCATGCTGACTGAGACATGCTCGCAAATGTGTTGAGAAATTTGTTGGTTTCCCATAGCTGCTTTTCGAATGGCAGTAGAAATCAATAACGGTGTGGAGTTCATAACTTCCACCACTAAGTGGATGCTCAAATCTTTGACTCCTAGGCACCATACTAAGAGAAGGCCACAAGCTTCCTTACCTGATTCTGTCCTTAGGCACGTCTGGGAGAAAAATAAGCTGAAGAAATCTTGACAAACTTTGAGGAGCCTGATAGGCAATGTCAATTGCAGCTGCAAAGTGCATGCAGTTGGAAAGATAGACCCATAATACCAGAACAGTATCTCGGAGAATAACATTGAGAGCCTATACATACGTAACAGGTCTCTGTGGCAAATGACGAGCACATCTTTACAGATTTCCCTACGAAGGCCACCTATTGCAGGATGGAACGGGGTGGCCAACTTCGAACAGGAAAATAACCTATGCTTCGCTAAACACTTAAAGGCTCAGTTCGGTACCGACTGACGAGCCATCAGACATGGTGCACATTGTGTACGTGGCCCAGTTCATATAGGTGTGGTCTCGTACATACACTTATATTAACCAGAATACACGCAGGCAACAGAAAAATCACGAGCATTAGCCGCTCTAAAATAATCTAAACCCACGGACCAGATTATATAAGTAACGAGATATTTAGAAAGCTGTACTTGGAGACGATTAAGCCCTTCGGCGAGTTAATCACAACAATCCTGCTTCTGATTCACTACCCTCAGCTCTGGAAGCACGCCTCAACAACCTGTGCGTTCATAATTCGGCTAAGGACCCAGACCTAGCCTCGTCTTACCGACCGATCAGACTGCTCGACTTTTTGGGCAAGGTATTCGAGAAACTACTTCTGATGAGAATGACCTGACATGTTTTTGAGATAGTTATCCTGGTGGATGAGCAGTTCAGCTATTCGAGCGAGACAAGCAACGTATCACCAAATTCTCCGCCTCATGGAGCAGGTCACGAGTATCTTCAACATCAACAGGTCAACTGGTGTTGTCTTCCCTGACGTTGCAAACGCCTTCAACCGTGTTTGGCAGTGAATTACTTCAATGATCCCTCGTGGGCCCTTCTCTCTTCCGTCTGGATGTGAACGACATACCCAAAACCCCAGACACCAAGCTAGCACTGTACGTGGATGACACGACTGTAGTATTGGAATTATGGCAAGGACAGCTAGTGGAGAAGAGACTTCAGACTCATCTGACACAGAAAGGTGTTTGACCACCTGGAGGACGAATACAAACGTAGATAAGAGCACAGCTTTACACTTTATATGGAAGATTAAGTACTCCAAGCTGGCCCCTATCTATCTGTTCTGA
>CABFOW010001812.1:0-65971 GCA_902141385.1 Timema californicum
GACGTTAGTCAGGTAAACCCATATTAGCTCGCCAACACTTAACAAATATCTACCCAACACTTAGTCATTATGGCGGCTATCACTAACCTCTTATACGCACTGATGGCACCAAATACTCTAAGTTCAAGAGAGAATGATTAAAATTAAATATGAACAGAGCACTTCAATAAACGGAATCTAATAACATATTTCAATAAGCAAAAGACAAAACTTAACATCTAACATGGAGTAATATAAACTAAAGTCCCTTATGCTCAGAGAAAACGTATAGTACTCAAAAAATATTTATATCACCAGATATTCTACTTTTTCCCAACTCTTAAACTTAATACTCAAAATAAACATCATGGGCAAAGTTTAAAGTTAAGGCCTATCAATATTAAAAATAGTTACAAGTGATGAGGATATATTATTGAAACGATATCTTGTTTCCTTTTTTGTTAAAAGTTTGTTAATATAAGAAATAAATACATATCCAAAAGATATCTTATTGAAAATACATCATATTTTAGTTCATTAAAGTTCAAAGCTTAAGTCCACAATACTTGACATCAATTATACGTGCTATGTTTAAAGTTATAGTTTTTTGAATATTTGAAATAATTATTAAGAGCCGAAAGTGAATTTTGAACAATAAAATTATGCAGAAAAGGAATTTATCTTACATGTTTAATGTCCGAAGCCGTAGCTATTACAAGCTACTTCCAAAGCCAGTCCCCGAGTGGCGCTTAACAGACTCGATCACACTTTTATACAGAAAGCACAGTTCACAGCATACGGGCGAAGGGAAGACGAGGGGGGGAAAACCAAAGAATATAATGAGTCGTGGAATGTTCTACGAGCGTGTGGACGGCAGACTTGGGCACAGGTGGAGTGTTTCTTCTTTCTCGCTGAAGATCTTTGCTGCGGGAAAGTCGTTGCAGAATGTTGGAATAGGCGTGGCCCTCAGTATACTGAGAGTATACTGGGATCAGTCGTGTTGTTCGGATGAAAGTGTTCTGATGGGCCGTTCGTGCTTGTAGTCGTTTAGCCGGGCCGGCCGCTGATGGTGTAATATAATAGGTAAGTTGATTGTTTTTGTTTGGTTTCGGGTATCTTGTGGCTAACAATGCTAAAAAGGTAAAAGAAATACAAAAAATAAAAACATAAAAGCGGTATAATGGTTAATAAGGGCGTAAGATTTAAAGGGTACAGGGTTAAAAGGATGTAATATAAAAAGGATAAGGGTTATTAAAGGGTAAAAATGGTAAATAATAAAACTAATCAAAAAAGGGCTATAAGGGCAAAATTGAGCATAAGTGGCAAAAAAGGTAAAAAAAATTATAAACAAGGGCACAGGGGATAAAAAGGGAAAGAAGCATAAAAAGTTAATGAGGTAGAAATAGTAAATGGGGTGTAAATGTTAAAGAGGGTAGATAGGACAGTAAGGAAAAATGGGCAAAAAAGTTATTACATTAGGTAAAAGGGGGTAAAAAGGTGTAAAAAGATTAAAATGGATAAAAGGGTAAAAAATGTAAACAGCTTAAATGTTGTAAAATTAAATGCTAAAATACTTTTGATTGGACTTAATTACAATCCTAACAAATTATTTATGCTGTGACACTCATCTTTCTTTTTTATTAACACCGACAGGCAAGAGTTCAAAGTATTGTGTATAAAGAAGTTATAACACATATCTTAAAGGAAATGTCAGCCTACTTTCGTTGAGAATGATTTAATTTAGCACCACGTCTTACTATCCATTCGGGTTATACGCTTAAGTAGTAATTATGCTAATGGATTAGAAATTGGAAAATTTGAATTTAGAGGAAGTGAACCCACATTTGCTTGGAGGGAGAGTGGGAAACATTTAAGATAAAACCCCTTCAGTTCACCCAAGCGAGATTCAAAACTTGATCTTCCCGTCCTCGGCAGTCTAGCTCAACACGACTAGCGCATTAGCTAACTACACCACCTAGATGGGTATGATGATGGTAATTATAATAATAATAACAAACATATGTATACACTAAACTATAAGCTGCAGAGTTGATGATTTAGTAGTTTGCACCCCTTATCATCCAGAAGCATTTCCTTAAAATTTAACTTTCTCATCCTGTGATCTTAAATTATTTAATCTGTAACAAAGACCAGATAAATAGGCTGTAATGCATAAAAAATAATAAAGCTATCAAAGTACATTCTATCAATTTATCAATCCCAATCACATATACTAGCCTATAAAAACTACATACCTTGCAATGCAATTAAACTAATCATATACCTGCTTCGGTGGCAGCATGTTCTAAGGTGTCAATCTTGTGTTAGACTAGACTGCCGATGATATGGAGCTTGGGGTTTGAATCCCAGTCGGGTGTTCTGAAAGTGACTTTTACCAAAAGGTTTTTCACTCTTCTCCCATGCATGGGGGTACACTTCCTCTAAAGTAAACCTTTATCATCCCTAACTCATTAGTGTATTTAGTACGTATGCATATAACATAAACAGGCAGTAGGATGTGGTTCTAAAAAAAAACTAATCAAAGATTGTGTTTATGATTACTGTAGTCAGAAAAACATTGATTTCTTTTTCAATAAAATCTTGAACAGGATTCATAATTAATATCCTATTTTTTATTCCATCAATATCATCTAATAATAGTTATGGTTGGATCCCTATAGTCTCTGAATCCCTCAAATCTTTAAATATATTCAAGATTAAAATAACGTAAGAAATTAAATTTAAGAGTCAGGATCTGTAGGCCAGATTAAGATTCAATATTTGTAGGCCAAATTGAGATTCAGAATTTGTAGGCCAAATTAATAATTGGGATTTGTAGGCCAAATAAAGATTCAGGATCTATAGGCCAAATCAAGACTCGAAATTTGTAGGCCAAATCAAGACTCGGTGTTTGTAGGCCAAATCAATATTAAGGAGTTCTAGGTAAAATCAAGATTTAAAATTATAGGCTAGATTAAGTTGGAGTTTGTAGGCCAAATCAAAATTTAGGATTTCAAGGTCAAATCAAGATTTGAATTTGACCCATCTCTACTAGTAATCTTTTATCTCAAGAAACTTCATTCAATTAATTAATATCAAAAGCATTTAATTTTCTCTTCACCTTGATTTCTACCTTGGTTGGTATGTTTAGTGTTAAGAGAGAAGGAAAGGTTGAAGATACACAGAGTGAAGAGGAGAGAAAAGTACTATCTCAATGTGATGTTGCAGGTGAAGGAGACAAAAGACAACTTGAGCGCATGGTAAGCAATACATCAATGGTAACAGACCCTTTCGAAGAGTACCTTGAAGAAACCCAGCTGGTGGAAGATACGGCAATGCCTCCGCATCCCTCTTCTATGATGGAAGTGATGCGGCACAACAAACCAGAATGGTTGTACATTCTCATCGGCAGTATGTGTTCTATTGTCATGGGAGCTTCCATGCCAGTGTTTGCTATCTTGTTTGGAGACATCCTGGGGGTATGCTCATTAGTTTTATAAATGTATTTTTTTAAATTCAATAAAAGATATAATGTGCAGTTTTAAACACAGCTTATTCAAAATTTACAAAATTTGTTTAAGACAGCAAAATGTATACAACACACTCAACATTAAAGTGAAAATCTCACATACAAATACTTAGTTATTTTAAGCACTGACGTAATTCTTAGGTTGGCGATCAGACTCCATATGACAGTAAATTTTAAGTATGCATCACATTTAAACTTTGGAACATACCGGTAATGCGATTATGTTTAATAAATTGTGTATTATAAAATATTTTAAGATGCTTCATTATTATTTAATATATAAAACCTATATTTAAGTAAATTCCTTGGTAGGAATCAGTTTTAATTTTAAACAATATTAAATATATGATAAATTTTTGATTTTAGACCCTCAGTCTTGGTGATCCAGAGCAAGTGCGCAGTGAAACCAACTTCTATTGCCTTCTGTTTGTTGTGGTTGGTATTGTAATAGGATTTGCTACATTTTTACAGGTAATTTGATTTAACTTATTATCATGTTTTAGTAACAATAATAATTGCTTTTTTTTTTACAAATAATGTGGAAGTTGCAAAACAATTTCATACTGCAGGATCAAAACTTTAGGCAAAATTATTCTGCTTCTCAATGGCATAGCCATAATATTACAGGAAAATAAATAATTATTGCCTGAAAATGTTGAGATTGTATCAATTTGGGTAAATATCCAATCCAATTACTTATCTAAAAAAATAAAGTGAAATCTCATTACTTCATATTTAAATTAATGAAATGTTTGAGTTGCAAAGAAAGAATATTAATATATATATATTTCTTCTAACTGCTTAATATGTGATTTTAACTAGGATGTACATGAACAGGGAAGAGATCTTAGGCAAATAAAATTACACCTTACAATAGGTTTAGGTATATTTAAGATGTGTCATAAATGTATTTAAACATTCAATTAGTTATCCAAGTGGGCCGTACAAAAAATCATAATATTTGGCGGGACAGACTTTTAATTCAATCTTGCAGTAATTTGGAACATTATTAGATTTTGCTTGTGTAGTTTAAAAGGGGTGTGGGGGAGTGAAACCTAATTTGATATTATATGAACATAATATTGGTAGATATATTTCATTGAAATTATAAAGATGTAAAAGTTAGACTAGGTCTAGGCCAAGTAAATATGAAAAGAAAATTATCATGTCAAAATCATTTAAATATATATGATTATTAAAATATAAACCATTAATTGGAAAAATACAATAAGACTAATTACAAGAAGAGCACTTCTCTATTACTATAAATAATGCCATGCCTAGTAGATATGAAAAATTAATGTCAAAATTATTTAAATATAGATATATAACGTCCGTTTTATTTGGGTGCCCGGTAGCCAACCCTAACTACAACACTACTGTGGCACCGTAGGGACTTACATGGTTGGGATGGACCCTGAGCGGTAGGGGTTAGAATGGGTGGTTCGTGGGGAGTGAGACTCGATTGTTAGTCCAATAATTTATATTTATTAATCGATTCAGATGACTAAACTACTACATAGGTAACCAAGTAGATCTCTCGGGATGAGGGAGCATGCATGATAGCGGGACTCGCAAACCTTCCTATAGACCCATAATCGACCCTCGGGTGGGGAGGAACCACCGGATCACATTTTATTCCTTTTGTGATTTAGTTAGTTGTTGCTAGATGCCAACTCTCATGAAACAGCATGGCTTCTCTTCAACTGGGGTGAAGCTCCACCCCTACTTTTTAATCAACCAATCACTAAACAAGGCGTTATTACTATTACTTTAACTTGCTGATCTCGATGTGTCAAACAAGCCAGGAAGGTTCATTGGTCGCACCATGCTTGCTTGTCAAAAGGATGCAGTTTATATGAGATATATGCTATTCTCAGCATAATGGCAACCCAACACTCTTGACTTCCAAGGAAATGTACAAGCATGGGTTAACCTTTTGCCAGAATAAACCTTAAAATAATTATGCTCTTACGGATAATAATAAATAAAATATAAACCATTAATTGGAAAAATACAATAAGAGTAATTACAAGCAAAGCCCTCCGCTATTAATATAAATAACGGCAGGAAAATATCAACTGGTGAGGCATCGGCTGCTGTTGGGTGGAGGGGAGAAGAGGCGTGAGTCCACCTTGTCGCTTGCCACATGCATTGTTCAAGGTCAAACGCAAGGATATGTTGCATAGGTCAGCCGTTATGAGGCAGCGTTTGGCAGGAGAGATACCGGAGAGTAGAGTATACACACCACTGGAGGGTAAGCTCACACTCTCTTGTAAACACACAATGTTGGTGGTGCCAAGGAGCCAGTAACACTGGGCTTGCAGCTTCCCCCGCCACTAATAAAGAAACTGAAGATCTCTCTGGTCGTTCAATGTCAGGCGCCTCTACATACCGTCTGAGCTATACAACACATCTCCAGTAGACTTTCAATCCATGGGCCAATCTGCGGAACTTAGCGGGACGGATGTGACCTGCTGGCCGCCAATTGAATAGCTCTGCTCTATGGCATCAGGAAATAGAAAGTTCACTGCCAGCATTTACAAAAGTAGGCCATTTTTCCCTATCTTCAGCTAGTTCCCCCCAGTCCACCTAATTACACCGCATCTCTTTCAGGTCTACTCTAACATTGTCCTCCTCCCATTTGCGTCTAGGTCTTCTCAATGGTCTCTTTCCATTGAGTTTACCAGCCAATACCCTGAACACAGTTTTAGACTTTCTCATTTGTGCTGCATGTCCTGCCCACTGTAATCTTCAAGACTTTATAATACTAACAATATCTTTTGATGAGTACTAAATTATTTGTAAGTAAGGATTCAGGTTAAATTAGAAAATAGCTTATTAAAAAATTGTATCGAAAACATTTAACATAAAATGACAATATAAATATGATAAAATTGGACTGACCCCATATATTTAACTTGTGTTGGTCCTTTGTTCGTTAAATTAATTATAGACATTAAATGTATAACATTTATTTACATTATACTTCATATGATATGTTCACCGACTGTTATTACAGCTAATGTGTAACAAACTATTTGAAATATTTCCTTAGTGGTATTTTAAAGCGTATAATCCGAACGGGTAGTAAGACGTGGTGCTAAAAGAAGTATTTTATATTATTATACATTTATTTTCCATGCTCTATGCTGATTGTATATTTACACTGAAAGGGTAGGGATGAGGAAGGTAGAATTTAGAACGAGTGTACATACTTTTGGATGAAGGAAAGATTAAAAAATCATCTGGAGAAAATCACCTTAACTATAACCTGAAGATTAAGATGTAAAAAAAAAATTGAAGCTGTGAATTTTAAGGTTCAAATAAACGAGTTTAAAGTCTTCATCATTCACTAGATGAATAGATAAGAAGAATTTTTGCTAAAAATCAATAGAAATTCAACTTGTAAAGAAAGTATGTTTACAACGTAGTATTTTTAAGTTATTAAGCTTGCTCCATTTTCAATCATATACTGGACTATACGGTACGTTGTACAGTTTCATTCTATGTTATCAAAATTATCTAATAAACAATACTGGTATATTTGACACTTATTTAACTGATTTCCTCTAGTTGGAACTAAATCATGTTTTCTCAATTATTATTTTTTCTTAAAGATACAAATGAAGTTAAAAAAAAGCTTGCTTACCTTTTCAATGATGATCCATAGTTAGGTGAAACTGCAAAGTGAATATTTTAATTCTTTTCTTTTTTCTTTTATCAAGACTTACACATTTATCGTGGCTGGAGAGAGATTAACCATGCGTCTTAGAGGGTTAGCTTTTGCCGCCATGGTTCAGCAGGAGATTGCCTGGTTTGATGATAAACAAAATAATTCTGGATCTCTTTGTGCAAGATTATCTGGAGATGCTTCAAAAGTTCAAGGGGTAAAACAGATACAACTTTTTAAAATCAAGTATGAAAGGAATTATGCACTTAAGGGTGCACTGTGTCACTTTGTAAAGATATATTTGTATCAAAAGATAATAAGAACATGGTAGAAAGATAAGGGCTGAATGAAGAGGGTTCACAGGGGGCCATGGCTCTGAGGCCCCCCACAAACATTTTTTTATTACAATTGATTTATTTAAAATGTTAAAAATGATAGTTTTTATAAAATAGTTAGTCGAATGAGCACAATCAAGCTTTGCCTCTCATGCCCATAGTTCAACCAGAACCACCACTACATATATTAATTTTTTAAGGGGTTAGTAAAGTGTCACTAAGCACCTAGTAGCACTCATAAAATAGTTCAGATTCTTGAGGAGTGATTAGTGTCACATTTTGGTTTATTTTCTCATTTTACCATCTAGGCTAAAAGCTCAATAAGGTGTATTTTAGCTTTGAGAGACAGCAAATAAGTCTAAGGAGAAGGGGTGGGGGAATAGTTCTGAAAAATGAGAACTACCCTAGTTGTACAAGCAGTCCAAGCTAAATACGAATAAATCGATTTAAAAGTGTTATTACTAAAAGTTAAAACTGTTAATGTAGTTGTTGATTGGTCAATTTACACTGAAAAGGGGGGAAAAAATAGGTGTAGAAAGGTAGTACAAATTGTGGATCCTTATTACAAATTTATAAAAAATGTTTGTGGGGCCTCAATTTTTACAAGTGGCCGCTGAATTACTTGATCTGGCCCTGTAGGAAGGATAGTATCCAACAGTTCATAACAAAAATCATGATTGTTTGAAAGTTAACCTTGTATGCTTTTCATGTTTTCTAAGATTCTGATTTGTAGCTAAAATAAATATTCATATGCAAGATTCGTATTAGAGAGTGTGAACCTATTTTTATAAAAAATAAAATAATAATAGTGATATAGTAAAATTGCACCAATAATGAGTGCAATGCAAAAAAAGAGATTGTATTTACATAACTCTCTTCCTTTTATTATGAATGATATTTTTTAATGTGATATGAACAGGGAGTTAAACATTGCCTGGATAGTTGTCATTAATATAAGGTTAATCATTTGAGGCAATGTTTAGAATACATCCCCACACAACGACTATATCCTGATATGAATGCACATACCCATCTAATGTTTGTTTTGTAGGCCACAGGCCAGCGAGTGGGCACAATCCTCCAGGCTCTGGCTACTCTTATTCTTGGTGTAACCTTGTCAATGTACTATGAATGGCGACTAGGTCTCGTCGCTTTGGTATTTGCACCCGCCATATTAATAGCGGAATATTCATTTGAGGTTCTGCAGTATGGGCAGGTGGAAGGCAACACCAAGTCCATGGAGAAGTCCACCAAGGTAAACCGCACGAAGCTCGATTTGTATAACTGATCAGAGTTAAGCCTTAATAAGTCCAGGTAATGTGAGGGCATCATTTCTTTAATATGTTAGATTGTAGTCCACTTATATATATATATATATATATATATATATATAGATTTGGTGTGACTTTTTCTTTTGCAATAAGCTTATGAAAAATGGAGCAATTAATCTGGCAAGTGAAAAACAATGGTTTGGAATTTAAATTTTAGTGTAGACAGTTCATTGTTTAACATTAATAATTGTATTAGTTTAACACTTAAAATAGCAACATTTATTGAAATTTGGACAATCATGAGCGTGAATGTATAATTTGTAATAAAATAAACACAATGAAAATAATGTTTGAAGAGAAGATATTGTGCCTTTAATTAATGAGTGACATTTTACCCGTCACAGTATGATTTAGATAGGAATACACTTTATAACGGGTTACTAAAACAATTTTAATAAATCTATACAAACTAATCTAATTTGCAATTGTCAATTTTAATTTGTCATATAACCAAAAGTAAAATTTTATCACTAATGAAGGCGAAAAGTTGGTATTTTATAAAAGTTTCTTTGGACTAGAACTCCACCATAACTGTCGTAGAACATTGGTGCACTAAGTCAAAGGTTTCACATCCGGTTCTTGAGTCCAGATGACCATTTTTAATGAATATTTAAGCCAGATTTTGTTTAAATAATTTTTATTTATTCTTGAGCTAATTCTATCCAGTCTATCTCATTACACCCTATTTCTTTCAGGTTCATTCTAATGTTATCCTCCCATTTGCATCTGGGTCTTCCCAGTGGTCTTTTCCTTATGGGTTTGCCATTCAATAACTCTAAAGCAGTTTTAGAAACTCCCATTTGGGATGAGACACCAACAACTTAGTGACCGAGTAATAACAAGCATTTCCCGACTGTATTATTTTACTACTTTCCAATCTAATATTGTTATAATTAGTTAAAATTGTTTCTGAATATTTGAATTCAATAAACTCTATCAAATGATAAGTTGTTTACTGTAATATCTAAATTATCGTCCCCAATCTGTGTTCTTTATGTGAACATAAGACTTTGTCTTTTCAGTGCTAACTTCTAAAGCTATTTCCTTACTAGCCTCTAATAAAATTTCTGCATTTCTTGCAACAGCTTCCTTACTCTTACCTAATAAAGCTAAATCATCTGCATACCCTAACAGCTTCAATGTACTGTTTAATGTCAAGCCATCCCTAATCTCTTGCACTACCCTAATAGAATATTATTCTAAGGCTAAATTAAAGAGAAATGGGGAAAGTGCATCTCCTTGTTTTAATACATTATGTATTTCGAAAGCATCTGATAAAACGAGATCCAACCCATGCCCTGCCATGCATATCTCTCAAACATACCTCAATTAGCTTGAACAGTTTTTTGGGTATTCCAAGCTTAACTAAAATGTCATATATTTTTTCCCTTTTAGCTGAATTATAGGCCTTTTTAAAATCTAGGGATAATTGATGTACCTTCATGTTGAATACCAACCTTTTTCTAATATATATGCTACAGCTTTTTTATACCTTACAAAATTATTCCTAATTAAATGGTCTTCACAGAATGGTGGTCATAGTTGAAATTGCACATTTAAACAATATTAAAATCGTAAATAAATGTACTTTCTATGGGTTAAAAATGAGCAAAACTTTACTTTTCAGCAAATTTTGGGCTTTCCTGAAATTCAAATTGTGTCATATAAACTCTGAAAGGAAAATCTGAAAAGGTATTAAACACCACAGAAATGGATTTCTAGGGACGAGCCGTGGGAAAATCTAGAAGAGAAAGAATTACAAACGAGTGTATTAGAGAAATAATGGACCTATGGAATGATTGAGATGAATGGAAACGATTGTGGGTTGTGTTTAGTTTAAATAAATTTATCTTTACAAACTTAGCTTTACTCTAAAACTACAACCATTTTTCAAAATTTATTTATTGCTATTTAATAGTTTTGGTGTGAAATGCATAAAAAAATATACCATCAGTAATAATGTTAATTTAATAGTAGCTAATTTTTTTGTATTTAGATATAAAAATGAGACCTGGACACGAGAATATACTAAGCCAGAAGTTCTAGGTTCGAGTCTTGTGCTCAGGTGTCACTTTTCAATTTAAATAATATGATATTAAATGTAGATATAACCATAATAAACAAGTATAATAGCAAAGCTATTTAATCGATCATAATTGGGTTGTATTACTCCTTATTTAATAAAAATCATGACTGAAAATATAGTTTGGTCTCACCTTACAGTTAAATGGCGGCCCAAAACCTCATAACTATCTATACTCTTTAATAATTCAATAGTTAAGGGTTGTGAACTCATTCACACATATAACAGTTTATTTTCTATTACAAATAATTAATAAATGCCTTTGGATGAAAAGTGCACACCATGAAAATAGACACTCAGAATTTCACAACCAGTATGTAATCATGACAAGCTTAAATACAAAATAGAAAACAGATTTTAGAAAAAATATGAGTTCATTTTTCAGTTGAATATCTTAAGATATATTATACAATGAAAAGGTATCATTATGTTTCCATTTTTTAAATTAAATAACTAATTTTTTAGATTGCTGTAGAAGCAGTTTCAAACATTCGAACTGTGGCAGGCCTTGGAACTGAGAAAACATTTCATGACAACTACATGATGGAGTTACAGCCTGCACATATAGTCGCCTTGCGCAACTCACATTTCCGAGCACTTGTGTATGGGCTTGCTACTAGTATCTCATACTTTGCATTCTCTGCCTGTATGTATTATGGAGGTCAACTTGTGGAGCAGGAGGGAATACCTTACGCTGATGTTTTCAAGTAAGTACATCAAGCTTGATTCACTTGTTTGTCAAAAATTGAGGGCAGAATTTGCTTGGGTGGCATAGCAATCTACACGCTCACAGAAATATTTTTTCACTTATGATACTTTGGTGCACAAACTAGAAACAGTATTTCTTCTGTTTTTATGCACCACATATTACTACTTAATCGGGTTATCCACATTTATGTATTGGGTTAGAGGTGAGGAAAGTTAAATTGAGAAAAAATGTATACACATTTAGTCGAAAGGAGAAGGGAAAATAACTCTGTAAAAACCAACCACAGTACAGCTGATCGAGATCCCAACCCTGATCTACCCGAAATTGCCAATCAAGTCTAGCTTAGCCTGTTAGACCATTGAAACAGGCTAGCTAATTATCAATACTTTTAAATGGATAGACATATATTTTAGGTTAAGTTTAACTATTGGTGTTCATCAATTAATGTTGTATTATAGAATAACAACTCAACATAGATCAACAAAAAATTGGTCACTTTAATGAGTGATTTCAAGTATCTTTAGCACACTCAACATAGCTGTCTCAAGTTACACAGGCATGCAAAATGATTAATCAATGGTTACGATGATTGTTTGGATTTCACAAGCGGTATTTTGTGCTACTGAGCAAATAAAGCCAAAAATATTTCAATTATCCAATTGTGATTGGTTTAAAGTTTGTCTGTCATGTGACTTTTTCCACTGCTCTTATTTTTTATAGAGCGTGTGAATCCACAACAATATAGAGTAATTTTCTGAATAGATGCTCCGGTTTGTGACATCTCTAATTTAACAAACAATTATTATTTGCAGGGTTTCCCAGGCTTTAATATTTGGCACTTCCTCCATCGCCAATGCACTAGCATTTGCCCCCAACTTCAGAAAAGGACTTGTGGCAGCCAGCAAAATATTCCAATTACTTGACAGGAAACCTAAAATAACTGATCCAAAAGGGTTTCCGGACGATAAGTGGGTAAGTAACAGATAAAGATTAGATATTGTAGAGGGCAGTATAAATTGGCCCAGGATACAGGTTCCTTTGAGGCAGTATTTTTCCCATCTTCCCTCCAAGCGGGTTCACTCCCTTAAACTTCACCCTTGTCATCCTGAGCTCTTAGGTTAGCTAATGTATAATGCAGATAGTCCAGATTAGCAACTAAGCATATAACAACAGAAAACAAAAATTTTATGCAATGATGTATTTAAATTTGAGCTATATACTTTAATCATCCAAGATGCCTGGGCTACTAACTCCTGGGACATCCTGAATATAGGGAACTACAAATATATTTTAGACTTCCTGATGATTATATTCAAACCTAAAGTAGCTAAGAAAAAATTGCACTAATTGGTAAATTTTTAAAGGTTTCTGTTTGAATCCTAGTAAAATATATTCTAATTTAGGTCCAATTGAAAACTAGAATATAAAATGGTAAATACAGTCCAATTTTCTTGTGAAAAACCTTTTGAAAGGCCTCTATCTTATGTCTTTAAGAATCCTGCTATAACATAGCAAGATTCTGGTAGGGAAAAAAGGTATGTATGACAGTAGGATTATAGTGGGAAAAAATGAACTTCTGGGCGGTTCTTTGTAATAATATCAGGTAGTATATGAGAATGTAAAGAATATATTATTTGAGAAGTATTTTTGATATCAAATAATTAATTCGTGATACTTTTTTTAAGGTAACCGACTGAATTAACTGCTATATTTGGTACCTGAAATATTCTGCAGGATTTATTTCAGGTTTTCAACGCAATCTTTTTTATATAACACATATATTTAAATGTTTTCAAGTTCAGTGTTTATGTTGTAGGCTATGTATGTTTTGTGTTTCATCAGGCATGTAATGCACAATAACAATGTTGGTACTTAATGTGGATGGTGTTAATATCTCTATTGTACACACATAACCAGAAAAATAGTTGTAAACCTAGTTTGGAGATGTTTTGTTGGTTTTACTGTCTCCACACAGTGCCTCATTTCATCTCAATGTTAATGTTCATGCATGCACTTATAATCATACTAATAATTATGTTTTCTTAGGGTAGCCGGTTTATGACAGTTGGCCAATAATGACATTATAATGCAGTGGCGTGCGGTGACTTTTATCAAAGAGAACTAAGTTTGAAGACACCTTTCATTATGGGGCTAGAGAGGAATACTCTTCATATTATGTACAATATGTAGCTTAGCAAATACACTTTTACAGGCCATAGGTTACGCAATTTAGCTCCCTTCAACTGATTCACAATATTTAGGCATGGAATAAACAAACAAATACATAAATAAATATATAAATTAAACAAAAACACAAATAAAAATAAACAAATAAGTAAACAAGTAAATACAAAATTAATAGTAAAACCTTATCTATATTAGTGCAATCCTTCTGTCACCTTTCTGAATGAATTGGCCGATAACAGCGTCATAGAATGATTTTTGACTCTGAAGTTCATCTAGCAAACTTTTTTCAACTGATAACAAAGAAAGTGTGTATAGTCTATTCTTCCACTGGGTGTTATGCACCATCATCTTAATATGTTTCAAACAAGAGAAGGTGGATGTGCTCACTGGTATTGTTGATACAAAACAACATAATTTATGTTTCTTGGAACGCTTATTTTGCTAAGTCTGTTTCTTCCAGGAACTTCATAATTTCAGTCACATCTTGTCTGAAAAGTCTGATAGTCTGTAAATCAACACTCACTCCAAAAATTGCCAAAATTGAAAAGACTACCAATAGCTTGACTCAAGTGACAAAAAAAAAAAACTGTCAGGAAATCGAGATTCGAAAATCTGATTTTTTTAAATTTAAATCTAGCGGCTCAATAAATTGCAGTTCATTAAGATCTTGAAACCTCAGCTCCATTTGCTCAACCATAGGTCAATAATTTCATTATAAAGATGCACATATTTATTTCTGGGATTCGATTAGTCATCTTCTCTAGATCTCTTCTTAGGAGCTTCTACATTGTCATCATCTTCTAATTTTCTATACGTCTCTTCATAGTCATTTCTAGCATTTTTGAGGTGAAAAATTGTCTTTTTAATTTATCGATGCAGTATTTCACACCAAAAGTTTTGGTTTTAAGAATTTTGATTAATGTGCCAGGGAGAGAAAAAATGTGGCTGAAAACCTTCAGTAAAAAGGCGAAATTGAAATCTCTCAATTATGACACCAAACCTTTAGCAGTTAAGAAAGCATCAGTATTCCAACTATCTGGATTTTCAGCAATATTCTCAAAAAACTGTGTGAGTTGTGTTTTATTTTAATTCACCATGTTCACAATTCTGGAATTGTAACTCCACCTTGTACTGGCAACTGTTGGAAACAGCTTTTTGACCTCAGATTGATTAAGAGTGTTAATACGTTTTGATGAATGTGAAAAGAAATTTGGAATGCCACTCAATGTCATAAAAATATCTTGCATTCTGTTACATGATCCACTGACTGAGAAAGAATAAGATTGAGTTTCTGAGCATAACAGTGGATGAAGAGTGCACCAGGGCACCTCTTTTTCACAAGCATTTGTACACCATTTAAATGTCCAGAAAATGTAGCGGCTCCATCATACGCTTGTGCTACAAGTTTTTTCTCACAATTGAAATGAGAAAGTATTCGAAAAACATGCTCACTAAAAACACTTGCAGTGCGATCATTGCTGAAATCTGAAAAAACAATAATTCTTTCATAAATGTTCCCATCATTCCCATATAAGGATTGTTGAAAGTTGAGAGAGCTTTGCAATGTCTGTGGTTTCGTTCAACATTATTGCTAGAAAAAATGCAAAATTTATTTCCGACTTAATCTTATTCAAAATTACATCACCAGCACATTCAATTATGTCGTTTTGAATTTTGTTGGAGGTTCCTTTAAATGCCCCCCCTACTTTGGAGATGGAAATCCAATTTACTATCATATTTAGAAAGTAACTGCATTAGTTCATTGTAGTTTCCCCGGTTAAGGGAATCTTCTTGTTCGTATTGACCTTTGAATGGCAGACCTTATTTAGCCAAAAAACAGCACACATCAATTAATCGTTTCATTAATTCCCGGTTTAAATCAACATCTGCATTATGTTTTAAAACGTTTAAACTTTATTGATCACTCAGTTGAAAATATATTCTGGTTTTCCCAAAAGTTTTTAATTTAGTTACTGTGGATAAGTGTGAGTGGGTCTTTTCATGGCGCATCTTGGCTCTGTTAAAATTGCTGATATCACAAAACTTGTTATTATTCTACACTCCCTGATTTGTTTCGAACAACACACAAGGGCAACAATACAGCCCGTTTCTTGATTTGCATGCAGTTAACCATTTTGAAGAAGTATAATATTCTGTTGTGAAATGATGTGTATAGTATTTCATTTTTGTTTTAGCGGAAATGTCTGGAGTTGGGAGAGGGGAAGGGGTCAGCGCAAATAGTGAGAATATCATTGAGTATTGTGACAGCACTTATGATGTTAATGTGTTCTCATTGTAAAGAGGGGGGAGGGAGGAGCGCAAAAATAGCGGGAATATTGTTGAGTATTGTGATGCAAATGGATACTCAGATTTGATTTTATGCTTTTATTTCCTGTGAAAATTTAACTCAAAATAGATAAACTAAAAATGTCATGGGACTAGCCTAGTCCTACTAGTCCATTGGCTGCATGCCACTGCTATAATGTGTATAAACTATCTTGATGCAAAGTTTTTAAGCATTGAGATAACAAGATGTATTAATAGGCTCCCAAAATACTTTTACTCCTCATCTTTCCAGCTTCAACTCAATGACTGATCTTGCTGTGAGGTGTGTGACCAGTTATGATAAAATAAGTTATAGCAATATAAAGAGGAAGTAAAAAAAAACTTGTACATGTGCTTACTATGATTTTTAAAAACAGCTTTTAATTAAGACACGGCTTTGTTTAAGGCTGCTGATGGACATGTTAGCTACTCGGATGTTCAGTTCTCCTATCCTACTCGAAGTGGCACAAAAGTTATACGCGGTTTGAACCTAGAAGTGCGGCAAGGGCAGACAGTAGCACTAGTGGGTCCTAGTGGCTGTGGGAAGTCCACCTGCGTTCAACTTCTAGAGAGATTCTATGACCCAATATCAGGCTCTGTGGTAACAAGTGTTCCTCTTTGTTATTAAGATAATATGCAAAGTTATATTTTATTTTTACTTTGAAATAAATTATCAGGCCATATTTTAAATATAGACTTTTTGTTTATAGGAGAACCATGACACACTATTTACTTTCAAAAATGTTAAGTTCATCAAACCACTAACTGTTTGATTTTGCAGGATGTGCTGTTAGATATGTTATAAAATGAATCTTTCATAATCAAACAAATCAATTTTTTTAAGTCTTAAGTTAATAAACTCATATGAGCAACTTACTTAATTTATTATGTACAGGAGTGTCTCGGAAACTCGACCTAATAAGGACCGAGATGGTGTCAAGTTTTAGAAATGAACTTGCATAAGACGCATGTTTACTAAACAAGGATGAATGACAGTACACTATCAAATATTAATGGTAGAGTTGTATTGTATGGTACAGTAACAGTAATATATGTACAGTATAATACAACTGAGATGTTATACAGTTGAATGAGCTTGGATTGTGATGACTGGCACCAACAACTGTGTGCATGTGCGTGTGTTAAGTTACACGGAATGGGGTAATATACTGTGTTATGAAAGACTTAGGAAGGTGATGATTCAAATATTGGATGACTTGAAGGAAAAAATAAGATTCTGGGAGCTGAAGGACAGGGCGCAATGGCGGTCTACGTTTACTGACCAAAGAAATGAACCTGTCATAAGACAGAACTCTTAATAACAATACTACTACTACAACCCCCTACCACCACCACCACCACCACCACCACCAATAATAATAATAATAATAATAATAATAAAGGGTAAAAAAAATTAATTCTATTTTCGGCAACATACATGGTTTGTTTGAGCACACTCAGTGCTAGATGAAACTTAGTGTGTCAGAATGTTAGGCAAACATTTGTTAATTGTATACATTAAGCAATTAATGACTTTGTAGTTTAAAAAATAAACAAAAATTGTCCACAGCGTGGACATAATTTCCTTAATACAAAATGAGAGTAAAATATTATTTTCAGATGATTGACCAACGCAATATTGCATCTGTAACCTTGAAGACTTTGAGGTCACAGATGGGTATTGTCTCTCAAGAACCTGTATTATTCAATAGAAGTATTGCCGACAATATCGCTTATGGGGCCAACACGAGAAACGTGTCGACAGATGAGATCATTGAAGCTGCCAAACAAGCAAATATTCACAACTTCATAACATCTTTGCCATTGGTAAGCTTGGCATTCCATCTATCAATGTTATTTGTGGGTTTGGTACAACTACATATTAGTCTGTGAAAGTTTGTTTAATATCATCTTACTTTCTTGTATAAGGTACATTATGTGGTGCAATTGATACAGTTATATAGAAATTGTCTATGATGTGGGCTTACACATCATCATCATAAACTGTTTCCAGCTTGTGGCCGGGTCAGTTTAGTTAAATGCCTCCATCTTCCTCAATCTTTTCGCAATTCTTCCTCCTTTAATTTCTTCTTGGAGACTAGGAAAGTGGATGGGACTGAGGTTTGTGAGGAGCATGTTAGCTGTCATGAGTAGAAACAAGATTAGGAATGAAGTTATTCGGGAAAAAGTAAGGGTATAAGGAGCACATGAAATAGTAGAGGAAGCAAGACTGAGATGGTATGGGCATGTAATGAGGATGTAAAAAGATAGAATGGTGAAGAAAATGATGGAAATGAAGTAGGTAGGAAAAAGATAGCAGGGGAAGCCAAGCAATAGATGGGAGGAGTAGATAACAGAAAGTGTTCAAGTGAGAGGGGCTTACATATCTTGTGAGTTATTTCGTACAAAGGCAGTTTTTTCTCTCCCTCCCTTTCGTGAATGGTTTTATAAAAATGTCTCGACTGATTGCTAAACTTAACATTTTATCTATTTTTATAGAATTCAATATGAAATAATTAGTGTAAAAACGTATAATAAGAAATAAATTATGAGAAATTACCTTGCATAATCAAGAAACTTTCTATTTAATTAATTTATATTGACATATCAGAGTAAAATTTTGAAATTTCACTTAAAATTTGATAATTTCTCATAATTTCTTTCCTATTATACGTTTTGACACTAATTATTTCATATTGAATTCCATAAAGATAGTTAATATTGCTTCCTTATTACAATTGCATCATGTATTTCAAAAATTAACATTTTATGTTTAGTTGTACTTTTCCCATGATACACTAAATGTGTGCTCTGCATTGGTGGGCTTGTGAATCAAATGTCAAACTAGTAAAGTCTGGTTCATCCGTAATCAGGTGGTGGTAGTGTGAATCCTTGCCGAGTGTTCTAAGGCTATTTCTTCCTAAATAATTTCCTATGCTTCCTTTGCACATATGTGGGTACATTTCATATGTATTTTTCCTCCTTCATTCATATCCTATTACTGTAGTTTGATGTGTATATCATGAAACGGTAGTAAGACACAATGTGAAAAAATAGAAATTTGTGATTCAGTTAAAATTCGCTATGCGAGCTCCTAATTCCACCCATATAAAATATTCAGCAAAATTTATTAACGCTTGTTTAACTTTGTGTTGTACTTATTACAGGGCTATGAGACACGTATGGGTGATAAGGGAATACAATTGTCGGGAGGTCAGAAGCAAAGAGTGGCCATTGCTCGGGCTCTCATCAGAAATCCTAAAATACTCCTACTAGACGAAGCAACGTCCGCTCTTGATACAGAAAGTGAAAAGGTGTGTATTATATAAAGATTTCAGTGTTTGATTGATATTGTCTGAATCAAGTAAACTTTTTTAATGCTACTTGAAACAAAAAATATTTTGACTCTCATTATTTAAAATAAAGTTTCCAGTTTGCCAAATTGTTTGTCCAAAATCACCTTTATAATGAGCCAAGAAGAATGATTCGATTGCCAAAAATGTGTTTGCACTAGTATGCCTAACATTGGAGTTTGAGCCAGTCAGACACATTAAGGGTGGCTTTTACTTAATGATGGCACACACAAACACACACACACACATGCAAACATCTAATCATGACATTACCTTATGGGAAAGGCAAGGAACTGTGAATACAGCTCAAAAAACAACTTTATGCTTATCAATCCTGACTAACTTTCTACACACTTTCCTATCCTCGCATAATCCCTTCGCTTCAACAACATCCATACACCGAGTTATACAAGCTATTTTATTTTTAAAACTTTTAATGTTTCTGTTTTACACATTCATCTACAACATTTAGCCACATCTTATATGGCCTAACCCTTCCTTTTGATCCACTCTCTTTAGCATCATATATTTGCTTTGTCACTCGATCCATAATCATTCTCATCCTCTCAAAATCCCCAAACCAGTGTATATTTCTTTCACAATAACCTATTGGATTCCCTTTCAAACCACACTCCTTAAGCACCTATTCATTACGGACTTTGTCTAAATGGGGTTTTCAACATACAGTTATTATGGTATTGATATAATCGGTCTGTGTTGGGTGCCAATTAATATGATACGCGTTGGGGATAAGCGCCGATTAATACGTTACAGGTCAGCGATGGGTGCCAATTGAAGTGATACCGTTTAATTAACTGTTAATTGCCCCGTGATTGAGCACTAATTAAAGCGGTATGGTATTATTATGATATAAATGGTTTTTATAGCCCTGTGATCAAGTGCCAATTATTATGATACGGTTTTACAAGCTGTTATTTTAATTGAATAAGTAAGACCTTTAATGTTGCAGATGATTTATTAAAGTGATTTTAACTTCGGCACTGAAGATATAACTTTATATGATATAGTTTAGTTGAACTACAGATTATTTCTCTGTAACATTACACGTTCCGTGTTTTGAGTAGCGCGCTGTGTATATTTATGGGACTACTCTATACATTCATATGCACTAGTGGCTTATATATGACCTACCCCTTGCCTCTTGGACCCCCTTGTGAACAATATCAAAACCAACTAATAGAAAGAGTCCTGGCGACAAATGTTGTGAAGGCTAACTTCCTATTGGGTAGAGGGAGCTAGCGTCACATACTTTTTTGGTATTACTATGGAGTTGATTTTGAAAGAAAAAAATAAGTCTTATTGTGTAATCTATTGACATAATCTCTGAAAAGTGCGTGATTCTCTATGGATAAAGTATTAAAAGGATATTTTACATACAATACTTTAAAGAAAAATGCACTTCATCCATGACTTTTTTAATATATGAGAGGGGTCCAAATCAGTATCATTACACAGTTCTTAGATATCTCATTCCAGCCGCATTCCCCTTGCTCTTGTGTTTCTCCTGACAAATCCACACTTTTCATCCATAAAACAATGTTGGCATTAAAACACTTCTATGTAATGCCATCTTTGCCTCTTTCGATATATCATTCTTTGCAATAGTCCACATACATCCAACTAATCTCTTAAATGCATTCACCTATCTGTCAATTTCACTATCTATCCTTCCAATATTACAGAACATTCTGCTCATATACACAAAAGCATTCACTTAGTATAAATTTAAAACTGTTAAAATAAGTTGATAATCATTTCCTTAGTATGAATGGAAAACTGTTAGCATAAATGAAAACTGTTTTCATTTTCAAACGAGGAAAATGCTTTCCCTCACTATCAAGATCCCTTGATGTATGTAGTTTAGGATACTGAGATCAGGTATTGGTTCTAGACTAGGACTAATAAAATTACAATAGTAAATTATAATTTGTAAGACATGTTCAAATTATTTAGCACTTTCATTAGGAATATGTGCTTTACAAAAATAAAATTTACATGCCATGTTCACTAACAAGTTAAGGTGTTTTTTTTCTTCATATTTTCAGGTTGTTCAAGAAGCTCTAGACAAAGCAAAAGAAGGTCGCACATGCATCACAATAGCCCATCGCCTCTCCACCATCCAAGATGCTGATGTAATCTGTGTTATTGATAAGGGAGTAGTTTCAGAGCTTGGAACTCACAGTCATTTGTTATCACAACGTGGAATATACTACAAACTACACAGACTGCAGGGTGGCCAAAAATAAAATGTAATTTTTTTTAAAAGTATTTATATATAAAAGGTAATTAAAGAAAATGACATATTTCTGGTCTGTGAGGAATGCAAATATCAATTTCAGAGCCCTAGGAATCATGTAAACACAGTTAAACACTAATATATATATTTATTTTTGTCCACATAAGAATAATAAGCTTGTGTTTTTATGATCAAAGGAAATAAATCTCAACATCTTATGAATTAACTCAAAATTGCAATTTTCATAATATTACGTTTACTCAATAGGAAAACTTTCTTTTTCTTCCATCTAATAAAATTTTTAGTTTATTTTAGTTAAGTCCTATGAATCTTTATATTGCATTGTTTTCCAAAATATACAAACTTTGAATCTAGATATATTTAAAGTGTAAATATTATAATTATTAGCGGCTAATCCAAACATAACTGTGGCTGAAAAAGATTTAAGCTATAAGTGAATGTGGATCAAGGTTATCAACCCTCCCCTGTGGTGGTAGCGTCCTTTCCCTATCTAACCAGGAACTCCCCAGAATACCACCACAGCGAGAGTGTCGTACAAAAGTAAATACACGAGTTATTCATCAGGGATCTTTAATGACCACTACTCTACCTAACCAAACACAGGTGTCAGGACCTATCCATTTAACAACATCAGGGAATTAGTGTTCAAGTTAAATAAACACCCGGCATAAAGAAAAAGCATGGATAGTAACAATATTGGCCTTTCGGCTAGTTTATTTATAACAGGTAAAAATATAAATATATAACCCCACAAGATGTATTAAGACTGCGGTTTCTACACAATATTTTGACATATAAACAAAATATGAATTCTCTTCAATTTACTAAAATTATAATTAGTTTATAAATTATTAAATTCAGGGCAAGTGCCAATATCCAAATTACAACATAAAAATTTTACTATAATAATGCCCGTAATACACAAGCAGTTAATAGTAATTCTATAAAAAATATATGTGTTATATCCAATACAAATGTCTAATGACTGACTCGTCAATAAAGTGCATATGGAAAACGTTATTGTAATCTAGGCTGTACCTTTCCTTCAACACTAACAGTTACAGATTCATACCTATAAATAACTTAAGTGATACGCTAATGCGTAAAGACCTAACCCTCTGACCAAAACTATAACAATAAATTTTGCATAAGGAGACGGCTACATATTTATAGCTAAACACAGACCCTAGCCACTTGGTGTAAAAGTTACAAAAAATTATATGAATCCTCAACATTACGACTACTTACATCCTAAAATGTTCCTTAGAACTATTGGCATCAAAGAGTAAAGAGTATCGCTGAGCACTTGCTTATATTCTGCTTGAAACAGCGGGGGGAATAAGGATGGATTGTATGACGTAAGGTGATATCATTCACAACCAATGAGTTCTTAGATTACCTCATCGGCACCTGCGCACAACGCCAATAGGTACAAGACGAAGATGGAGAGCGGGCACACTTTGCACTACAATTCCAATAACCTCCACAAGGTCGCGCTTGCGCATCAAGCACTACATTGGTTTAGTCCTGTGGTAACAATTGCACGTTCACGACAGGCTTAAGATATTGTTTATCGTTAGTGGTGATCACAGTTGTCAGCTGGCGTGTTTTCTTGCTCCGTATGTAGCGCTGGTTTAGCAGTTAAACGGGGTAAGTGTATGATGTAAACTTGGTGCCGGAGGTTTGATGGTTAAAGTTTGTAGCCACGGTACAGTTATAGCCAACAAATATGTATTTCAATTTTTTAAATCGACTAAAGAATTGCGCTAATAGACTGTGTGTTCATACACTTTTACTACACCATAAAAATGAGAGATAAAACACATGGATCCAATACTATTTGAGAAATTTGAGTATTGAAGGACTCATAAAAAGATATCTCAAATTAATCTAGTATGGGATAGGGTTAGGAGGGTAGGTGGTAGGCTTAATCTCGCAAGTGTGACTTTTATCAGTTATTGAAACCCTTCCTGAGGATAACTTAATTTCTGTAGTTCAAGCCTGTATATGAATTAAAAATTAGTGATGACTTATGATGTAGCACATTCTGCAGCGCTCTTCACAAGTGGATGATTAAAGACGTTGTACACACTAGCGAGGTTAAAGAAGAGTCAACACTAGGCTTATTTGGCACTGACTTAAAATCACTTGTATGATTGAAAAGCATGTAATTTTTAGTTTGCTAAGCTATACAAGTAAATAATAAAATCACAAACTAGATAGAACATATATTCTTTAAGGAGCAACTCTTTTCCCTTTTTGAGGTACATTTTAACATAAGTGAAACAGGAAACCCTCTTTACTGTAGCTTCATCCATTTATAAACCAAGCAACAGAACAAACAGGATAAATGTGTTGTGTGTTTAGTTCTAAATCCTTAAATAAAACCAAATTTTGATTTCTATTAATAATTTTTTTAGATAAAATTGTACATGTTTAATGTTTAAAGATTCAAGGATTCAAATGAAAGTGGTAGATTTGTATTCTATATTTACTCTTTATGAAAATATTATTCAACCCACCTAAAAAAAATCGCTAAAGAATGCATGTAATTAAACCAAAAAATGAGGCAAAAAAATTGAGTTACAATACTATTTGCATTAATTTAAAAATCTCAAAATGTAGGAGTCAATATTTAAACTCGATATATCTAATCCCATTATAAATAATCAGCTTTGTGGAGATGAAATTTTATGGAATAATATGGTCATGTGAGAAATTTGATAGTTTATAAAAACACAAAAAACATTATTAAAATCGTTAAGACATATTTGTATACATTTATTTTACTACTATACAAGCCTACAACTACTGCCATACTGTATCATTCACAAATTATTGTGCTGTCGGCGATGCCGCTGTTAAGCCGCAAAGCAGATAATCCACCCGCAAGTAATTGGGAGTCTACTGTATTTGAAAATCTATTCGCAAATTCACAACACAACTGACAATAATTTTTGTTTGTGTGTATTTATTATGTACCAAATTTAATAAGTACTTGTGCTATAAATGACCCAACATCTAACCTTAGTGTGTTTTATAACATTCATATTCAAAGAAAAATGAAGATTCAACTTAGGAATTTGGATTAATAATAATTTTAAAGATTGAAATATGTTACAACAGTTGATGTGGCACCTTTATAAAGAAAACCTTATTATGTAATAGCCAATGAAAATAATAAAATGTGAGAATAGATTTAAACAATGTGTAGTTAAGTACAATCAGTTATCCAAGTTGACTTGCTTAAGTTAATCTTAATAGAAAATATAAGTTAGTTAATTTAATGTATAGTTCATGATTCAGAACCAACACAATATGGTAGAACTATATTCCTAACTTGTTAACAATGGGGTAGGGATGAGCGGGGAAGAATTTAGGGAAATGCACCTACATTTTTGTGGAGAAAGTTGGAAGCTATTTAGAAACAAATTCCCTCAACCTTCGTGTCACTGGAAAAACAGACTAAACAAGAATGTTGTTGAGACAGTGTGCCCAATGATGAACGGTTAAGTTGGCAATTATTAATGATTGAATTTCATTAAGTAAAATTTGAATTTCAGTAAATAGTTCATTAGTTAGAAATTGTATCAAATTAGCGTACATTAATTTTATACAATATATATATGAACAGAAAATGTATGGCTTAAAATAATAGATTTTTAACTATTTCTGTGGGCCTATTAAACAAAAATATATATATATAAAAACACAGCAAAAATAGACTATGTAATGTGTGTAGTTTTGCTAACGTGAATTCTCATTTATATAAAAACAACAATTGACCATAATTTGCATTTAGAGGACAAAAGCATTTAATTTTGTTCTATTTCTGTCTATTATAATTTTAATATGTTACAATGAACTTTAAATATGTTTTGGTACTCATTTTAGAAAGTTAGGTAAAGAAATTTTAAAAGCATATCTCACAAAATATTTGTGGATGATTATTTATTAATAATGTTGTTAGTTAATTGAAATGTCTAATAAGATAGTGTTATAAGTAGGAATATGTAAAATTTGCATTTATGTTACACAAATCGTCATACAAATTTTACTGTTTTACTCCAATAATGCAAATTTTGTTTGAAAAGACATAGACCAGCAAGAATTAGTTGAGGGTCATTCTGTCTAAAGTGAGCCAATATATTAACACATATTAACCTTAACCTTTTGATTTTTTTTCTCATACTTGGCTCACCTGATGTAGCCCCAAGATACTAAAAAAAATCATAGATGTTTATCTGCAGTAGTTTTTAAGTTACGGCCTTCTGAAAGA
This sequence comes from Timema californicum, assembly GCA_902141385.1. NCBI lineage: Eukaryota > Metazoa > Arthropoda > Insecta > Phasmatodea > Timematidae > Timema > Timema californicum. Next base: position 26,062 of record CABFOW010001812.1, read on the forward strand.
AAAAAAAATGATGTGACACAATTTACAAAATAAATGCTTATTCAACTCTAGAAATGAGATAAAAAATGGAGAGGAAAAAAATTGTAGCTTATTTTATAAGCTTTCATAATTAATTAAGTGATTTCAAGATCTCGCTACAAAATATTTGACTTAGAATTTCTAACAAAAAAAAAGGTATTTTTGCAAAATTTGTGGAAAGTTTCATCAAGGGATTAAAAGTGTTGAAATAATGGGTCACTAACAAGGAATTACCCTTAACAGCCACTGTGTGTATTGAAGCAATGTGTTCAAAAGCAAATGGAGGACACTGTAGTGGACATTACAAAGTGTTGCAGGTAATTGCTTTGTCAAAATCAGCATTTTCTGGGAAATGTGAGGTCACAATTTGGTTATCATGTGCAAATGTTGACAAAGAAAGATCTCTTACGTCGTACAGTAGTGTACAGCAATGTTCTGACCAAGAAAATAAAGAACTTTAAGGAAAATAATATGGCTCTAATGGCATTGTTTTCATTTGTGAGATAGTTTAGTTAATAATTTAAGTTAACTTGGCATGGAGAAATAGAGAATAAATGTGCTCATTTTGTAACAAGTCCAGAATGTGATAGCACTATTATGAGTCATTGTGAAGCCATTGATAGACTATATGAAAATAAAATCATTGTCACTGTGTTTTCGCCATACACTAGTGACTTAATTTTGGTGAATAAATGGCCGCGTATCGTAAAGCTGAGATACTTTATTCTGGATTTTAACCTTTTTTTTTTAATGATTACTAATTTGACTTGTATCAAAGTAAATAATAACACCATGTTAAAAGGTGGGATGTAAGGGGACGCGTGAAAATGTCAGTGTTTTTGCAGTTTTTATGGCAAAATTTTTTTTTGACTAAAATAAAAAAAATATTGCTCCAGTACAAACAAAGTTTAATTTTCTTTGCGACCGTATTTTCCTATCTACCTAGATACAGATACAATCATCTCCATTCTGTATACCACCAGTTCCTTTGCTTGATCCTTAGGGCTCGGCCCCATATCCCAAACTGCGTTCTCCTGACCATGTCAGGCCTCCCGTCCTTGGACAGCTGTATCCGCGGGCTTGCTGAGAGGTTTTTCAGTCGGGTGCAGGCCAGCTCCAACATGATCGTCAGTGGCATCGGCGATTACGACGCTCCTGGCCACCCCTACCGCCGAATAAGGGACGGCGTCGTGAACCGAACCCCTTCGTCGACGTCGCCAAGTGACCTCGGAGTGGAATCTGGGGAGTCGTGTGAGACTGGGAGGGGAGGCCAGATAGCGCGAGATGCCAGCCAGTAGGCCGAGTTAGGGGAGATTGGACAGGTTGCTGGGAGGGGGGGTGGGGGCATAGTAAGTGTTGTGAAGTGCACCCGTCAACCATAACCGACCAGGTTATATGTGCCGTGTGGGGGGTACTTAAACCCCTCCACAAAAAAGTGATCTGTGCTCCAATTTGGGTATATATTAGACTGGAAAAAACTTTTATTTTATTTTCGTCACAAATGTTGTTTTTGAGAACCAGTATGGGTTGGGAAAAATTATTATTATTTCAATTGTGTTGTTTCTGTGTAAAGTATGTATGTAAATAGTGATTAAGTAAGGAAAAATAAAATACCTTGGGGAAAAAAAACCAGTTGAAACTATTCTTATGTTAAAAGCTGAATCACTTGTATCTTGTTTTATTCCTCACTACAAGTAAAGTACAAATTCTTTTTATCCCAACCAGTTTTCAAACTCGATATCACCAGGGTGGTCAATGTCTAAAGGTAAACTCATCACTCATCATCAATACAGATTGTAACCACAGGCTGACGGACGAAAGTGTTAACATTCACCGGTTTTGTCAAGGTTACTTAACAAGCTGAGAAAAATAAATGCAAAAGTATCCCTTAATTTACTAAATACCTTATACCGTAAGGAAAATTATCTTATTTATCGTCCATGACCATTTATAGCTTTATTAATAAGCTGAGCATTTTAATTTGTGTTATATGTGTTGTCCGTTCATCAAGTTATAATTTTAGTTTTTAATGACAAAAGAATTTGTTGGCTTGACATACTGGCATTGGCTGATACGTAGCCAACTTTTGAGGTTGAGGCACCATGTAGGTGCGGCATTATGAGATGATGTGATAATAATAATCATGATTATGTGGTGCCAGAAAAAGTCTTAAACCTAACTCTAGCCTAATAAAACAGACCATGAGGAACAATTTCCCTTTCAAGGAAAATACCTATGGTGCTAATGGGAATCAAACCCAGGACCACTAGACCAAGAGGCTGGTCTCAAATTAGAATATTTAAGTATTTAATATATTCAGTTTATATTGATGAGAAGCTATAACTTTAAAATAATACACTGGCAAACTGTATTTTATTTTATTTTAATAAAACAGAAACAATAATGAAAATAGTTCTTAAATAAATGTACACACCAGGGCTAATTTCAGTAATTTGAGTATTATAAACTTGTCAAACACAGATTATTTAAATAACTTTCAAATAAAGCATGAGAAATAACCTAAAATAAATCCATACACACAGAAGCAACACATGTCTGTGAATAGTCTATAGTTTTGACTCTACCCATTTTAACTGTTTTGGAATAATTATTTTTTTGTGTTCTTCATATACAAAGTTAGTCATGTATAGCTTTCATAATCACTCAAGTTTTATTTAGTCACTTCTTTTTAAGTTATAAAACTTGGTAGCTTTGTGCTGAATAAATGATTAAAAATGTTATTTTAGTATTTTAAAGTCAATATCTTCTAATGACTAGACTTTACTATGCATAGAGGTTCTTATACACACAATCAAAGCGAGGTATTATAATAAAAACTATAAGTAATGTTATCACCTGTTGTTTACAAGTGAAAAATCAAACCCTCACATTGTTTTTACTGCTAGCATAGTATCATTAACATAAAATTGAGTTAAATATGCCAAATGGCTAGAATTAGTATAAAATCATAACAATAATAATAGTAATAAAAAGATGAAATCTGTAAACTTGCTGGATACCATGTCAAGCACTCAGATACACTTAAAACAATACATTTATTTATATATTTAAATTTTTATCAACAAAGAAAGTGAATTGTTAGATTAGCTTGAATTTTACTCTATGTTACCAACCATCGAAAAGTCAAAGAAGTGTATATAGTTTTCATTTATGGAATGAATAAGTGATATATTTAATAATTACTATCAACAAATATAAATCTGACCCCTTATCTCACTTGGTGGCGCATCTTTCTACTGATCTAAGGGTTCCCGACATGGCAATTTTTTTTTATTGTTGGTGAAATGTTGGTTTACCCTTTCATAGTGATAAATTAATGGCCGGAGACTGGATATAGTGCTTTTCCTACTCTTAACTCTTAGATAACAAGACATATGAAGCTACGACAGACCTAACAAGCCGGTAGGGAAAAACTATAGCTTGAAAAAAAAAAAAAATTACCCAGACCATAGGCTGTAAACAGTAATGGATGTAAAAATCAACATATATTTAAAAAAAAAACACTTTGTATCTTACTACCTATCTGGGTGGTATATATATATATTCTTGGTAATGGTAGTCGGTGCACCCAGTTGGGATTTGAACCCAGTATATTCTCGAACTCCAAGTTACCAACCACCTCTCCCTATCTTGAGTTAGTTCTATCCAGTCCTCCTCATCACACCCTATCTCTTTCAGGGCCATTCAATGTTATCCTCCCATTTGCGTCTAGGTCTTCTCAATGGTCTCTTCCCATTGGGTCTACCAGCCAGTCTGAACAAGGTTCTAGAATCTCCCATTTGCGCTGCATATCCTACCTACCATAATCTGTGAGATTTTATTATTCTAGTCTTGTGATGAGTACAGGGAATGTAACTCTTTATGTTGTAACCTCCTCCACTCCCTAATATCTTCATACCTTTTTGAACCAAATATCTTCCTAAGTAACTTGTTTTCAAAAATCCTAAATCTCTTTTTGTCATGCAAATGTAAGAGACCATGTTTCAAAACCATTAAGAACAACCAGTAAAATTTTTGTTTTGTATATTCTGAGTTTTACATTTCGTGAAAACCGGCATTATGTTAGAAACCTATTGACGTAATCATAACATGCATTTACATAGATTGCAAAAGTTAAGCTTCTTTTCTTGATATGGCTTTACTGTGTTTTCAGTTATTGGTGTTATTTTTTAATGTACTAACACATCTCACATGTTTGGAAGAAGCTGGAAGAAAATCTTTTGATGTAGTTGAGAAACTTAAGTCATAAATTCATTATTAAATCTGTAAATGCAAACTTTATAAAGGCTTGAAATATTTTCAATTACTAGCAACATTGTGTAAATTCAAGTTCAAACAAAACATCAGTTTTTCTTCCTGGAATGAACAAGGTCAGACAAAGATTGAAATATCCATCATTTAATTAATTTTGTTTGTAAGTATCTTTTTAATATAATTTTTACTATACCATTAGCATATTTTGATCAAATAATTTTTTTAGCATTGTGTCTTACTACCTGTTAGGGTTATATGCTTACGTACAAAAAACGTCAATGGTTTTAGGTGTTAGGAAGGTTACTTTTAAAGGACATTTGCACCCACATTTGCATGAAGGGAGAGTGGAAAATCATTTTGGAAAAACCACCTTCAATACACCCGACCGAGATTCAAACCTCTATCTCCTAGTCATCAGCAGACTGGTCTACGTGGCCACCCACCTAAGCGGGTAGTAAATCATTTACAAATGACTAGAGCCCCTAGTGATTTACTTCAATTTCAAATTAATAAATGCATAAATTTACATAAAAATATCTATCTTTTAAATTGCAATATTTAATGATAAAAATTTTCCACTGATACTTATTGAAATCTAATTAATCATTTTAGTGCCACAGACAATTCCGGATTGACATGTGAAGAGTGCCAAGCCTATTTCAGGTTTTGTGTGCTAAGAATGCCACAGCTATGTTATCATTTTTGTATTATTCTTATTCTTATTGTTATTATTATTATTATTATTATTATTTGCACCACGTCTTGCTACCCGTTCAGGTTATACGCACTTACGCTGATATGTAATGGATGGTTGAGTGTGAGATGAAATGGAGGACTTAAGAGTTTAACGTGGAATCCAAAACACGGTGGAGACCAGGCATTCCTCACATTCACAAGCTGTGGTTAATACACATTTTGTCAGAGGTGAAAGAAGGGTTTCGTAATCAGATAAATCTGTGCCGAGACTAAGGATTGAACCCCGGACACCCAGCACAGAAGTCTGACACCTTACACCCCTAGACCACCAGGTCACCCATCATTTTTGTAAATAGTGATTTATGTTGCCAGCTTTGTATAAAATAATAGAGTGAAATACTATTTTTCTAGTGATATACAACATTAACATTTTAGCTCCATCTATCAGGCAACACCAGAAATAGTGAAAATCTGGAAGGCCGACCACATCGGCTCTGGTACTTTCAATGACGGAAGGTAAAGCCAATCATCATATCAGCCTGTGGCACTAAAAGGGTTAATGAAGTAGCTTTGCTTTGTAGTATTCAATTCTAAATTATTTAAGTTATGTTCATTAAATTAGCAATATTGTTATGCTGTTGAACTATTTGATAACTTACTAAAGAAAATAATAATAATTGTGGATCAAAATAAATTATACTAACCCAAAATAATAGGCTACACTCCTGAGTATAACCAATTATTATGCTTCCTTGGCTTTTCTATTTTTAATGATACTTGATATAAAAAACTCTCCAGCTTTGTATGAGCTTCGAACTAGAGGACCACTGGCAGTGTACAAAAAACCCAAGTCATTTCCAACATTTTCCCAATGTTTGAACTTTTCTGGTGTGACGTATTCAATGACTTTAAGGTGACGCTTAGTTGGTTGCATATATTGGCCCAAAGTCACACAATCTACACCAGACGAATGAAGATCTGGAAGTGAATAACATGATAATGTAAACTAACAAGTATATTTATGATCTTTTTTTCTAAGACATTTTGCTACCCACCAGCGACACTAGAATTTTTTTTAATATTAATAGTGTGATAGCGATGACAAAGTAACATTTGTAGGAAATGGGGAGAGTGGGGAGCCATTTACAAGTTTGCAACTATTTTCTTAGTACAAATTCCTTTGTGTTTTCCAATGTTTAAAGAAATAATTCCCATTTTCTAACACATTTTATAAAGTAATGTAGAGTACTGTAGGAATGTGCGAGAACAATTTTTTCAATTAAAGACGATCTCGAGATGGGAATATAAAAAAGTATCGAGAATGAGGCGAGAAAATGTCCTTTAAAGTACAAAAATGATAATTATATTTATTAAAGTAAATATATAGTTTATAGTGTTCCTTTTTGACATTTGAGCTGACGCTTGCTTTAGATTGTATTATAGTTCATTCAAACAATCGAGATTTAACTCATACACATTTTAATTGCAATAATAAGATAGTGATAGGTAGTTACAATGAACACCATTTATAATTTAATTTTGTAGTGTGAAGGCTTATATTGTCAAAGTTTGATATTGAAAAACAATATTTATAACCAAAACATTTATTAATAAAGGCTGTTTTTTTTGGGGGAAATGCGACCTATTTTTGGGTTATCATGATATTATTGGAAATAATAAATTCTTGGTTTGGTTTCTTAGTTTCTTAGGGCCATTATTTGCTTTTTTTTATTTAACTTCTAAGACGAGATTGGACTTTTTTTTCTCGAATTTTCAAATCTTGCACATCCATAATATAGAGGAATGACTTTTGTATATGTAAAATTGACCATTATGAAGTCAAACAATATGGTGTTTATAAGAGAATGATATGACTTGAATGGGTAAATCCATACGGATGTTACATAACACAATATTTCAAGAACCAAAAAGGGGTTAAGGAAAGATAAGACAGAGATTCAAAATATATGCAATGTGATACTATCTTCAGTTGTTTTTTTCTGTGCAAGGGGCGACTATTTGAATTGTGCAGTTTAATGTCCCAAATTTATAAATATTCCAGTTTTTTTTTTTAGTTTCTTGTGGAATTTCCGGGTTTTACCAGACAAAAAACTAACTGTATTTTTTTTGGCTTTTCAAGTGTGTGGCAACTTTGATTGAGGAAAAATCACTTTCAGTACACCTGGCTGGGATTCAAACCTCAACCGCTCCCGTCATCAACAAACCAAACTAGATGTGTATGACATTTAGAGTGTGTGTGTGCCCAAAGATACAGGTTATTTATAACTAATTAGAGTAACTAATCAAGTGTAGTGTTCATTTATAAGATATGTTTTCCCCCCTTTCATAAATAAATATACCATCCCAAAGATGTGCATGAACCAATTAAATATCATTATTTAATCAAGTGAATAAGAGATACTTACCTGTGAGAGTTTGATAGACCTGCTCATCTGTTTCACCTAGTCCTAACATAATTGATGACTTTGTTATCAAATTTGAATTGAACTTTTTGGCATTTTGAAGGACTGTCAAAGATTGTCTAGAAAAAAAAAATGCATGAATGCAAGTACAGTAATGTAAAGACTTCAATTCTTACCTTTCCAGCTAGCTAACCCTCCTGGTTCATTATAAATGAAGTTTGTGATTAATTTTTAAACTAAAATAAACATTTATTTTTAACACCACTAAGGTTAACACTTATAATCACACTTACATCCCACTGCTCATGGGTTCAAACCTAGCCAGGGTTGATGGATTTTTCTTGCATGATATAAATCCCTAGTACAACTTCCTTAGGAGGGGAAGTAAAGCCATCAGCTCCATGTCGATTGTGGCATGAAAAAAGAGCCTTGAGATGCATATGGAAATACCATTCCCGGCAAAATTGGTAGGTTCTTTCACTCTTAACTCAAAGAAATTCTCGTGTGCTGACATAAATAATCATTCGGTTCAGAGTGTACATTAAATCCCTCAAATAAATGGTGTAGAGGGGGGAAGATCCCACTGGGATTTCAATGCATCTCTAAGAGAGTATTTGTTGGTAATTGTCTGAAGCACAATATCCTAACAATTGTTGTCATGACAGAAACTACCTAAGCAATCAGCACTTAATTTAGCAATTCTTAGAACTTTATCATAACATTGAATCATTATTGTATGAACTTATTTATCAGTCAAAGAGGGTTAATAGAGCTTGGGAGTACACAAATTTTGATCTCTGAATCTAGTGTAGTTTGCCTATTTTTGCACCACAGGAAAGATACATCTTGAACCAACTGGGATTTATCCCAGTAACTCCCAGATATAGTTTGTATGCACTTCAAGGTCAATAGCTCAGCGTTATCAAACACAAGTGAGATATACTTCAAGCCACTGAAATCTGAACCTAATTGAACAGGTTGGTCATAAAAACTAAGATCTTTTTTATGACTTTCTCTTGACCCAAAAATCCAAATACATTTGTTATAAAGAATTATTTTTAAACACAAAAATAAAGAAGCATAACCTATTGAAACAGTGTTTGAATCTGATTAAATAAATGCAGTTATATTATTGAGACTAGCAAAGACACCATTTTTCCTGACCAATTACAAAAATCTCTAATATTGCTGTGATTTTCCTAGTATTTTAAGCTACCTGATCTAAGTATACACCAGTATTAGCACCCAAAGACTTGCAAAACATCAAGATAAGGACTATGCATATTTTTTAATCAAATCCATAGTGAGCTTCATTTCATCAACAGTAAAGGGAAGAGTTTTAAATGCACAATACAAGAAAAGCATTTATGATTCTTTTTGAATATTTTAACCATGAGAACTTAAAATAAGTCAGATAATTCTGTTATGTAAGACAAGTGTGTACGAACTCACCTATACCGTGCACGCCGGTCCCGTACAAATGGTGTGAGCACCTCCACAGTCTCGATGTTGTGAGCAAAGACATCAAGACCACAGTTGACAATAGTTTCCACTGCAGTTAGTTCACCTCGGAAATCTGGCACTAAACATTCTACCATGATGTTTGAGTTTCTAAAGGTGGAACCATGAATATGAATTAAATGTAAAGAGTGCAAAAAATCATTTACATTGCTAATGTTATCATTCACAGGTTTATAATCAAGTATTTTCCTTCCAATTATACATATTATTTACTTTAGTATGAATGATTGTATGCATGTTAGTATGAATTATAAATAGGGGTGTGAAAAGTCCACTTCTTCAATTTGAAGCGAACTTGAATCAAATATATATTCCATTCACGGTAGAAATTACTCTCGGAAAGGTCCTTTTTCCTACCAATATCCTACTATATAATAGATTTCTGGTAGGGAAAAAGGCTTTTCAGAAAACAATTCCTACCGTGAACAGACTTTATTAAGTATTCTCGAAGCTGAATCGAGGTTTGATTATTTTTTGTTGTTGTTTTATGCTTGAAAAAATATTATATCAGTGGTTATTTATATAATTTTATGAACTAAAATTATTTGAAATTTTTTTTATTGCACAAATGTTTGTAATATTTTGTGTTACTCTGACAAATCAAGTTATTATCACAACATTCAAGTCTAGTTCTTCAGATTTTGTTCATATAAATATTAATTTGTAATGTACAAAACAGCACAGGATGGCAATAATTGAACATAAATGGAGTATTTTAGCTGTCAATATTTTTATTGGTGAAGCTTCGAAGCCAGAATTTGTTTTGAAGCAAAGTTGAAACTGATGTTTGTTTTGAAGTAAAGTTGAAACTGATGTTTGTTTTGAAGCAAAGTCGAAGCTGATGTTTGTTTTGAAGCCAAGTCAAAGTTTCAAAGCTTCGTATACCCCTAATTATAAAGATTTGTCAGGGCCTGCTCTAGACCATTCAGCCCCCATAATAGGTTGATAAAATAATTTAAAGTGTTTGAATGAAGAGTGATGAAAGGTATCGAAGCCAAAACCATTCACATGTCATTTTCAGGGTAACAATTAGAGAATAAATAGTTTTAAAAACTCACTGATTTTTAATCTCCTGCACTGTCTGTGCAAAATGCTTTGAGCCACCATCAGGGAGGTCTGAAAAGTAAAATAAATGTATTACTTTTTAAAGCTCTAGAGCAGAGGTAGCTAACTAGCGGCCCACAAGGTTATTTTGTGTGGCCCACACAAGGCTATAAAAAGTCAAATGTTTATGATTATTATTAGTTTTGACCAAGGACTTTCTGATGCTTGTATATAATGTTAATACTGATTTTTCTTATAAGGTTTCAGAGTACACTATATATTCTTAAACACACAATCTAAAATTGCATTATACAAATTACTCCATTTATATGAATTTACTCTGTACGTGTGTACATTTGTGGGAAAGGGATAAGTTAGCGGGGATGACCCATGCTCAGCCAGCATGGCGCATCAATAAAGGTCGCTTGCAAGTGATTGTTTCATTGTCATAGTTTCGTGTTCACTGTTAAGTATATTTAAACTGTGTACAATGAGTAAAAATCCTAAGTCAGAAACGAGATGAGAAATGAGTCAAAATATCGAGATTGAGATGAGTTATGAAAAATTATAAAAACTACACTTTAGAATAATATTAAATTACATTTTTTTTATAGATTTTTAAATGAATATGGTAAAAATTGTAAACGCTATAACATTTTAAAACATAATACAAATAATAAAATAGCACTATAGTAACATCATAAATCATAATATAATATAGGGATGAATAGGGGGTTAATAGCAAAATTTAGAACATATAACAAATTATACAAATGGAATGGTTAATTTTATTACATTTTTGATGGCAATTATTTTAATCAGTAACTAACTTACTTTTGAAAAGGGTGTTTCATATTTATCTATTGACAGAGTGCAAAAAAAAGAGTAATTAAGAAACATAATTTTTTACACCTCTTAAAATGTTCTCTAAGTTCCATATCTATTACATGTTCCCTAGGTCTGATAACCCTACAGTTAAATATATATTTGGTAACAAGATCTCTAACTTAAATGTCATAGGTAGATGCTAAAGGAGTTAAATAAATGTTGGTCCTTCCGTTATATAAGTTCACTGTTGACCTACATACTTGACAAATATTAATTTAGAGCCTGGCGATCAGTTTGAAGAGTGCTAAATGGACTATATGATGCATTAATTTTTAAACAAAGATTTGAATCCTGAACCCTTGGCTCAATGTACTAATGATGTCATATTTTTCAAAGAAATAATTTAATATTGGGATAAACCCTCGTTGATTGAACACCCAAACAATATGTTTGCGGCAAAAATGTTTCTACTGATAGGTTTGGCTACATTGACAGGCACACTATCCTTTCAACCAGCCCTACCTTCAAAGTGAGAATTAGAGGTGAGAGACAGGTACAGTATCGTTTCAACCAGCCACACCTTCAAAGTGAGAATTAGAGGTGAGAAACAGGTACAGTATCGTTTCAACCAGCCACACCTTCAAAGTGAGAATTAGAGGTGAGAGACAGGTACAATATCCTTGTGTAACAGATAGCTGTAGTGACTATTTTGCGAGTGCAGTGAGCGTACCCACCTCTGTAACTGGAATGTAGAAAGAGGGGGTGGGGGACAGTTGCAAATAGCCAGGTAGTAGAGTAGTCTTCCTGTGAGTGCGTTTGGGACTGGTCGTGTTATACTAGAGACGTGGACACGGTGAACAAGTATTGTATGTGTATACATTGATGTATAATAGTTGTACCAATGTTTGTACTCTTAAGTGGAAATATATATATATAATTTGAAAATAGTAAAACATGTTACACTTGCAACCAGCCCTAACTTTATAGTGAGAGTCAGAGGTGAGACAGGTACACTATCTTTGCAACAAGCCCCACCTTCAAAGTGAGAGTCATAGGGGAGAGTCAGGCATGCTATCCTTGCAACAAGCCCCACCTTAAAGTGAGAGTCAGAGGGGAGAGTCAGACACACTATCCTTCCAACCAGCCCTACCTTCAAAGTGAGAATTAGAGGTTGTACTCTTAATTATAAACGGACCTAATTTCTATCGACCTTGAAGCTCCTGATAGTGGCGAGTAACGAAGTCTGGTGGACAAACTTTAAAATAAGTAGTAGTTCCCGAATAGGTGGCGATCTAGATGGGAATTAGTGGAACTAAAGTTTTAATAATCTTTTATAAACGATTAATTCAATATGTGCTAAATAATTAAATCTCTTTGTACCTTTTTTATATATGTAATTTTACCTTAATGTTTTTTTATATCTCGTATTTTAAAAATGTCAAGTCTTCAGGTATAATACGATTGGTCCTTTTTTTATCTTGTGAGCTTGTCGCTGAATGGCCTCTCCGAAAATCACGATTTACTGTTCAGGGAAATTACGCGTTGACTCTCATTCATTCTCTCTTTGGATTCAATTAACGTGAGACATATTTTGTTTTCTTACTTATTTTTCTTGATTTAAAAATCATTTCAAAATTAACATGTAGTCTTTTTCCTTTTTTTATTTCTTATTTTGGGGTTATGAGGTAAAGTTTCCTTGTGGTTATTTTGTCTAATTATGACCGTTTAGGTTTTGATTATTATGTATTTTTTTTGTTTTATTGTAATGTAAGGCTAAATTTGTCAACCATGAGACCTGTTTTTTTTATGTTATGGTTTTGTATCAATCGGCATCCTATAGACCACGCGATTTAAAATGTAATCAAACAGGGGATTAAGTATAATGGTTAAAGACTATTTTCTTTGTATTTATTAATTTTTATTTTGTTTCTCTGGTCTTCTACTGGAGTTATCTTTTATTAATCCTTTAAACAAATCGGTAATGTAGTAGATGTAAATCTGTTCTGCTTTATCTTAAATTAATCTTTTATAATGTTTTACCTTTTTTTATTCTCTTAATAAATACTAAAATCCTTTTTGTAAATGGGTTATGATTTAGATAACACTGTGGGAAACCACGTTTTTTGGGGAACCATCTTAACCTAGTTTTGTGTTGAATAATTATCTACTTATTCTCTCTTTCAGTCTTGGCTAAGTTATAAAAGGAGGAAATATATATATAAACTTTTCACTAAACTCAATAAGTGTTACTGGTTACCTTTCAATGAGGCGATCAGTACAAGGTGGGAGACGGGTACAGTATCGTTTCAACCAGCACCACCTTCAAAGTGAGAGTCCGAGGGAGAGTCAGGCACACTATCCTTTCAACTAGCCCTACCTTCAAAGTGAGAGTCAGGTACACTATCCTTGCAAACAGCCCTACCTTCAAAGTGAGAGTCACAGGTGAGAGACAGGCACACTGTCCTTTCAACCAGCCCTACCTTCAAAGTGAGAGTCACAGGTGGGAGACAGGTAGACTATCCTTTCAACCAGCCCTACCTTCAAAGTGAGAGTCAGGCACACTATCCTTGCAAACAGCCCTACCTTCAAAGTGAGTGTCAGGTACACTATCCTTTCAACCAGCCCTACCTTCAAAGTGAGTGTCAGGTACACTATCCTTGCAAACAGCCCTACCTTCAAAGTGAGAGTCAAGCACACTATCCTTTCAACCAGCCCTACCTTCAAAGTGAGAGTCAGGTACACTATCCTTGCAAACAGCCCTACCTTCATAGTGAAGAGTCAGAGGTGAGAGACAGGTACAGTATCGTTTCAACCAGTCCTACCTTCAAAGTGAGAGTCATAGGGGAGAGTCAGGTACACTATCCTAGCAACCAGCCACACCTTCAAAGTAAGAGTCATAGGGGAGAGTCAAGCACACTATCCTTTCAACCAGCCCTACCTTCAAAGTGAGAGTCAGAGGGGAGAGTCAGGTACACTATCCTAGCAACCAGCCACACCTTCAAAGTAAGAGTCAGGCACACTATCCTTTCAACCAGCCCTACCCTCAAAGTGAAAGTCAGGTACACTATCTTTGTAAACAGCCCTACCTTCATAGTGAGTGTCAGGCACGCTATCCTTGCGACCAGCCCTACCTTCATAGTGAGTCACAGGTGAGAGACAGGCACACTATCCTTGCAACCAGCCACACCTTCAAAGTAAGAGTCATAGGGGAGAGTCAGGCACACTATCCTTTCAACCAGCCCTACCTTCAAAGTGAAAGTCAGGTACACTATCTTTGTAAACAGCCCTACCTTCATAGTGAGAGTCAGGCAGGCTATCCTTGCAACCAGCCCTACCTTCATAGTGAGTCACAGGTGAGACAGGCACACTATCCTTGCAACCAGCCCTACCTTCAGAGTGAGAATGGGAGGTGAGAGCCTGGACCACCATCCTAGCAAAACACGATGTATTTGTATATATACGCCCCTTCATTTCTATTGGTGGTTATGTCAGATTAGGGTTATTTTTGTGTAGAGAGGTGGGGGGAAATGCGACATGATGGACCTGCAATATATTTGTACCAAAAACGCGATGTAATGGACATGTGATGTAATGGTGGTCCCCCATAGCTATAATAGTAACTAATAAATATAATTTAGCTTGGCTACTTAATCCAATATTCAATTTAATTGAAAGACATAGTCATCAAGAGACAGTTAAATATGTAGGTCATGTTAATTTCAACCTTAACTTTTATTGGAGTTAAGGAGGTGCTGAGGAAGCTCTGCGAGTCCCCCTTCCTTCTCCCATGGATGAGTCTTGATCATTCACCCACATGCATATCATCTTACTTGAATTAAATATTCCTTTCAGATTGAATTAAAATTGTTAAAAACCTCACATATGCTTATAAGAGAAAACTGAGCATCCTGTCTCCTTACCATCCCTGTCCACAGAGGTGAGCACCACATAGTCCAGACCCCAAGTAGCAATTGCTGTGGCAGTGTTTAGAGGCTCATTGGGGTCTGGTGGAGGGGGGGCTCTAGAGGTCTTTACTGAACAAAATCTGCAGCCTCGGGTACATGTGTCACCTAGAAGCTGGGGTGAAAACAAACACAGCACTTAGAGTAACATTTTATGATACGTCCAAAGCAGATAAGAGTTGCAATATATTTGAAGCAGGGGAAATAATTCAAAGGATGACAATGATTTCAGCTTCCAAATGTTATAAATGTGTATATTAAAATATGGTAGAAATGTAGAAAATGAAGAACCAATAAACTTGAAAAACACTAACATACATATTTACAAACCCTTTAAATATTTTGATGGCATCTTCCTCGGGAGGTAAAAGACTGTGAAATACAAAATACAACACTCGGAGAATTTTATGGTTTAATATGCCAAATAACTGCTAAATTCAAAATTCATTTATCTGAACACAATGACCATTAAAATTATGGTGAAAAAAATCAGTGATTTGTCAGTTGCTTCCTGAAAAGCAGAGTTTCTTTAAAGCCAAGCTCACAAGCTACATAATTTGTAAAGGTGACAAACTTTTGTTGATTGTCCTTTATTTGTTTCTTTTGCTCCTCCTTTTTTTTAGTAATTCTCGACACATCTACAAACGTGGGTAATATCTGGACTTGGCTGGTAATGACTAAGGACAGCTTATTCCTATAATGTGGCACCTTTTGTCTGAATGGAGTCTTGTTATTCAGGGGACTAATGATGATAATTTAAGGAATACTTAACTGAAATAAAATTCACAGCTCAATTATTTGTGATATTTTATTACTGTATACATTTTAAATTATAATACTAACTCATTTGGACACTGCTACTGTGGTGATAGCGCCCCGCGGCTATGTGAGGAAATACACTCTCTATACAGGACCAAGTTGAACATCAGAGGTGTTAACCCAAGGACTTGTTATCTGTGGCTGTGTATTGTAATGTCTTTTGTCTGCAACATGTATTAACAGAATAGACTTCGCCTTGTACCGAGTTGGACTGTTATATATCTGACAATTCTCGGTGTAATATAACATGGTGGCAGTGGTCGGATATTGCGCTGTATTTAAGTATAACTAAGGTGAAGTGAACAGTTCCAACATAGATAAACAGCCCAGTTCCAATATGCCGGCTCCTGTATATCAAATACCGGCTCCAGACCCTTTCGATTACAAATCGACAGTAGAAGGGAAATCATGGAAAGATCATTTTAGGCATCTCAGACGTGCTTCAGGTATGATGACGGAGGAAGAAGATCAGGTAAATCCTTTGATTTATTTTATGGGCCCTCAGGCTGAAACTACTTTTTCTATCATTCAAGCTATCATCAGCCGATCAAAAGAAGTTTGATACAGTCCTTCAGAAGTTTGACAGCCATTTTATTCCCATCAAAAACATAATCTTTGAACGAGCATGGTTCCTTACTAGATTCCAACAAGAGGGTGAGTTAGTAAGCGATTATGCTACAGATCTTCATACTGTTGCTCAAGATTGCAACTTTCCTGTCACTTTTTATCACTTAATTCAAATGACATCTACAAACTATAATCTGCACCAAATGCTAAAATAATATAAAGGAATCCGAAGAAGAGAATTGATATATTCTGCAATAATATAATTTGTGTTATACTCACATTACATGGATGTTCCCGGATTCGATTACCATGCTTTCACCAACTGCTCTGCAAGTATGTCGGAGTAGAAGGCGTGACAGTTTCAACAGACGTCTAACTCCTTGAACTCAACATTGAAGAAAGACCTGCATATCGCTGGTACGATGCCGCAAGCTACAAACACTACTCCCCTAGCGGACTTCCTTGGCACCTTCTTTATCCACTGTTCCACCCACCCACCCCTCCCTTTCTGCCTTCCCTTTTTTCCTTGTTTACATGCCCAGTTTGCTAGTCAGGAAAAGCGTATATAATGGGCGATCTCTAGGTTCACAAATTGTAGTTCATCTTTGGATATCCTCGAAGGAGGAACCTCTGCTCCAGAACCTAAAGAAGATACTGCTGACCGCGATGGTTTGGACGTGGGTGTCACTGCCTCGACGCCGAGGGAATCTTCTTTATTGATCCAAGTATTCATTAAATTCCCAAGTTCTCAAACTTGTTGAGTTAGTCTATATGACTGTGTTTCTTTTCTATGTCCTCGGACTTTGTTTAATTTGTCGGAACGACAATTATGTTTCCAAGTCCTTCAGACTTGTTTAGTTAGTATATATTACTATGTTTTCTTTGAAGCTTACTTTAAGCTTCCTCTTCTCCATAAGTTCTTTATTTCGTTTTAAGTCCTCATGACCTCACAATATGTCATTGCGCCGTGAACGTCTTGTTCACGTGTTCAAATTTTGTATGACTACACACAGGTTGTCTAGTGCCTTTATTTGAGGACCTAGTCAGTATCTCACAGCATTCTTGTTGCCACCCCATTTTCTGTGTTACTATTTTGGGTGTGCAAAGTGTGGAACATGGCTAAGTTTGTATGGTGGCCCAAACAGATAGTATTTTCTTTCACCCCTTGGTTGACACTTCCTTTGGCTATATACTTAATGTTGGTGTGTACTAGATTGGACGAATACCCCGGGAAGTGGGTAATAGCATAAAAATTACTATTGAGTGCTCTGGCAGTACCCACTGGGAATAGACTGGCCATAGTACAATTTTGTATGGACACCTGTTTGTTAGTCATCGACTAGTGTAACAGAACTACGATCATCTTACCGTTTATTATTTTGGATGTTGTTCCTTTTACTAGTAAAGCTAGGTAGCTTGCCTGACTTGTAGCTTGGTAACTCTAAAACTAAAGGATTAGCCAGTTTGGTGTTGCTAACTCTCCATGTTCTCTTTTTAGACCTTTCAGGTGGAAGTCTGGCGCTAGCCTGGCTGTGTTGCAATCCTATACCCACTATCAACTTAACTTCCATTTGACTGTTGCCGTGGCGCCTTGGACACGTTCTTTTTACCGTGCTACGAGTAGTTCCTATATTTTTGGAGTTGTTTAGTCCTATCATTAACTGTAACCCCATATCACCTTTTTATGTTATTTGTATAATAAATATATTTTTGTTACCTATTCAATTCTTTTACACTTATGAAATATGTACCCCTACCTACCTATATATATGCAGGCGATAGAAAGCCATTAGAGATAGTTGTAGTTGGTATTATAGATAAAAATCTCTAGTTTAAACTACAATCAGATGCCAAATTAACTCTGGAAAGAGCTGTTAATTCTGTTATACAATCTGAGCAAGTGAAAAAACTGCAGTAAGCTTTAACAGGAGCTAGTCAAGTTGCAGCTGACAATGTTAATGCTACAAATAAAACTAAAAAAAAAGAGTGGACTTTTTTTTGTTATAGTAGGAACACTTTTTCTAACGAAGATAAAATCTAAACTAGAAAATAATTTTAGTAATATTCATTTACACTATTAGTAAGGAGAAATAAATATAAGATGAAAGAACTTACTTGTAAAACAGAATGATTATTAAACCTCTGGTCAATGAAACATTAAAAGTGAGTAAAGGAGTTAATTTATTATAATAAGAAATAGAGAATCTTTTATTCATTTTGGAATAAAATAAATAAATATGAATTGAAGAAAATAACAAACAATATTTATTAAGGATAGAAATCTTAAGTCAGGAATAATCGACTAACTTATATTACCACTTCCCTAAGAATACCAAAAAAATACTCAAAAATGTTAAAGAACAAAATGATTATATAATTAGGAAGATTGACATAGTCCTAATATATTAAAAAGTTAACAATTAGCATATGAAATGGTTAAGGACTTGTCATACATGATAGAGAATAAATAAACAAATCACATGAATGACAATACACTATAATTTATAAAAAGTTGTGACAAGGATTAATACAAATGCACTTAATCATTCTTTACCATTTTCCTTTTTCTCCCCTTTTGTTTTTTGGTTTTCTCTTTTAGGAAGTTGCGTTGCGCGTTTCACACTCCTCCCTGATGAGTTCCGATAGAATGAAACCTAGGTCGGGGGATTGGGAGGTGACGATCAATTTTCTTTAAGAGGCAACCCATTACCTTTTTGTCCATTGGCAGCAGTTTAAAGTGTGAACTGTGTTCTTCTTTTCATTTTTAAGGCCATATTGTGTTTGTCCCCCTTTTATATGTTTCTATCCACTTTTTATATACCTTCTTCCAAATATAATATAAATGCACTTAATTGAAAGACTAATTAAAGGTGATTGACCATGAATAGATTTAGGCAGTTAATTAGATTTGTAAAACACACCTTGAATAAACGATGAGAAAAACAACACCTTAACCCCACTATGGAGATCTGAAGATGGCTGATTAAGCCGAAATACGTTGTCACGTCAACTCGACTAGAGGCTTAGCAAATTCATTTTGACTATAAAGTTTTGCTTGATAACATATCTGTGATTACATGAATTTATACGGCTGTTTCCACTAGTGTTAAATAAACCCCCTGTAACACAGACATTAAATTCTTATCATAATCAACTCTTTGATCTCTAGTCTATGTTATGTTAGTTTTTTAAATTCTTTTAAAATTCAATTTTAATGTGTCCATATGTTATTAATTTTAATATGTTTTGCATGTAATTTTCTCATTGTTTATCTAAGGTGTGTTTTAAAAATCTAATCAACCGCCTAAATCTATTTACGGTCAATCACCTTTAATTATTCCTTCAATTAAATGTATTTGTATTAATCCTTGTCACAACTTTTTATAAATTTTATTGTATTGTCATTCATGTGATTTGTTTATTTATTCTCTATCATATATGACAAGTCCTTTACTATTTTGTAAGCATTTTAATTCTGTCAATTTATATTTTATTTAACTTTAATTTATTCTTAAGTGATTATTTATTTAAAACTTATTATCTTCAAAGGACATTGCATTGTGTCGAAGGAAACACCTAAGAGTAATAGCCACTTCATACAAGGAGGAAAGAAATTGACTCCATCAGTGGGGGAGGAGAGAGACGTAAAAATAAGTGAGTTTTTTTTGTTTGTTGGCATTGTTGTGGGAAAAAATAGGGAAGAGATGCAAAAGTTTTAAGAGAAACCAATGAGTTTTTTTTGTGTGTTTACTTTTACTGATTGGAAGAAAGGATTGTGAGAATGGCAGCGATTTATTAGTGACAATAGCATCACAATTATGCCAGTGGAGTATGGTACCATGTCATGAGCCTACTTTAATAGCTTCAAGAACGGGACAGGGACTTGTGAGATGGTAAGATCTACTAGCATCTAGCCTCTTCAATGCCGAAGACTACATGCCGGATGAAAATAACATGAGGTGATATTAACCCCCAGCATAAATTGTGATTCATCTTTTGTTGGATATTATAACTTCGACTAGACTACATTCAACGATTAACATTTTATTACTCAAAGTTCAAATATTAACATTAATTATCGTTTAATTCACTGACATAAAATGTTTCTTATAGACATATTTTTTTGTTGTTTCAACATTGATTCTAGAAAGAAACTTATTTGGTTATTTTGCCATAACGACTTCAACACATATAACGTCCTTATTTTAGTATTAATTGGTTTTTAATGTCCAACAACCACTCCCCTTGGGGAGGTTGACGGAAAAGGTATATTTTTTCCAACATGATCCAGAGGTCCTGAGAGAGTCCAGTGCTCAATTAGTTTGTAACATTAGGATTTTTTTTTCTTTTAAATTTCTACCCTAAGCTATTGTAGTAAAAAAGTAACTGTTGTTTTGAGAACCCAAATATTGTAATAATTTTTTTTCTTTGTCTGAGCAAGTCCACAATTCATTTATTCCCTATCTCGTGTATTTTTAAATTTGTTGACGACATTGGACTTGAAGTTAATAAATAAATAAATGCTTTATGTAATTATGTATATATATAATTCCCCACTTTCCTATTAAAATACCCATCCTCATTATTGTTATACTGTATTAAAAAAGTAAAATAAGATAAAAATATTCACAATTTAATATGCTAATTGTTAACTTTTTAATATACTAGGACTATGTCAATCCTTCCAATTATATAACCATTTTGTTCTTTAACAATTTTGAGTATTTTTTTTTGTATTCTTAGGGAAGTGGTAATATAAGTTAGTCGATTTTTCCTGACTCAAGGTTGCTATCCTTAGTAAATATTGTTTGTTATATTCTTCAATTCATGTTTATTTATTTTATTCCAAAATAAATAAAAACATTTCTATTTCTTATTATAATAAATTAACTCCTTTACTCACTTTTAATGATTCATTGACCAAAGGTTTAACAATCATTCAACTGTTTTACACGTATGTTCCTTGCAAATCTCATAGAAAATCATGTTTTTGGTGTGGGAGTAATACTGAACATACTAGAACCAAATGTCCTGCTAGGAGTGCTATCTGTCATCAATGTCGATACAAAGGGCACTATGTAAAATATCATAGATTTAGATCAGTTGATGCTGTTGACACGAAGGAAGAGTTAGATGAAGATGGTGAAATTATTGGTCTTGCCTCTACAGAAACTAATTATTTGCAAGATAAATGGTTGGTTAACACCAAATTCTGTGGGAAAGACCTTTCTGCTCAAATTGATACAGGCGCTGATACAAATATTATTGGAAAACGTTCATACGTCTTTTCAATATATGGAGCTTTTACCATCAAATAAAATCCTATCCGGTCCAGGGGGCACTCAGCTCAAAACTATTGGCAGGATTCAAGGGAAACTCCAATACAAAAACAAAAATATTTTTGAGACATTCTATGTAGTTCAAGGAGCAGATTAAATTCTTCTAAGCTATCATACTAGTGAGAAAACATATAGTGAGAAGATTAGGCCTTATATAGAGAATTTCTGGAGTAGGAAAAGCTAATTTTGTTCCAAAAACTGTGTTCCCCAAGCTTTTTACAAGACTGGGAAAAATTCGAGAGCCATACCACATACAACTTAGAGAGGGGGCTGTACCACATGCTATTAGTGTTCCCTGATGTGTTCCTTTACCTTTAAAGAAGGTTCTTACAAAATAACTGGATAGGATGGGTTGGGATAAAGTCATAGAAAAAGTCAATGAACCATCCGATTGGTGTGCTCCCATGGTTATAGTTCCATAAGCTAATGAATCCCCAAGGTTGTGTGTTAACCTGACTAAATTAAATCAACTCGTAGAAAGAGAACTTTTCCCTATGCCGGCAGTTGATTATTCCCTCGGTCCAATAGAAGGGGTTGAAGTATTCTCAAAACTAGATTCCAACTCAGGATTCTGGCAGGTTCTTCTCACAGATTCTTCCAGAGCTCTAACTACATTCATCAAACCGTATGGAAGGAATCAATTTCTTCAGTTACCTTTTGGGATATCCCCTGCTCTGGAGGTTTTTCAGAAGATGGTCAGTGCGCATTTAGAAGGTTTGGAGGCAGTGTCTGCCATTTTGATGATATTATAGTATATGGATCAACTATTGAGGAACATGACTCACAGCTTTATAAGGTCCTTTCTATGCTGCAAGAAGCAGGTTGGACTCTAAATGAGGAAAAATGTTGTTTCGGCAAACTTCAATAAACTTTCTTGGCCAGATCGTATCTGAGAAGGGTGTTTCTTCAAACCCAAAGAAAGTTGATTCTATTCTCAAACTGAAACTTCCCAATAATGATACTGAGCTAAAAGGATTTTTGGGTCTTGTAAAATTACTGGCCAAGTTTGTCCAAAATCTGTCTACCTTATCGCAACCTCTTAATGAGCTTTTCCTCTCAAACATCGACTGGTTATGGGATTTTCCACTAGTTCAAGTATTTGAAAACATAAAGGTAGCCAGAGCAAAGCCACCTAGTCTGGCTTTATATTATTATTAGCACCGCGTCTTACTACCCGTTCGGGTTATACGCACTTATGCTAATGTGTAATGGTAGGGTGATTGTGAGATGAAATGGAGGACCTACAGTTTAACGTGGAATCCGAACCACGGTGGAGGCCTGGCATTCCCCACATTCACAAGATGTCTTGTCAGAGGTGAAGGAAGGGTTTGGTAATCAGATAAATCTATGCCGGGACCGAGGATTGAACCCCGGCCGCCAGCATAGAAGTCTGACACCTTACCCCTAGATCTGGCTTTATAAAAGTGCAATAATGACCCTATTTTGTTATCTGACACGTCATCCTATGGTCTTGGTTCAGTTTTAACACGATGCCAAGATGATGGGTCTCTAAGACCTGTTAGTTACACTTCTCAAACTCTCCCTGAAGCTGAGAGAAAGTGGGCACAAATTGAGAAGGAGGGACTGGTTTGTGCTTGGACATGTGAAGGCTTTTTTGATTTTATTACAGGCATTCATATAACAATAGAAACTGATCATAAACCTTTAGTTCCTATTTTCACCACCAAAGACCTAGATTCTATAACCCCTAGGCTATAAAGAATTAGGCTTCGATTGATGAGGTATTCATTTGAGATTGTTTATGTAGCTGGTAAAAATCTACAAATTGCTGATACTCTTTACCGCAATCCGCAGCCACTACTTGCTGGGGAAAATGAACTAGCTGAAGAAGTGATGGCCTATGTCCAAGAGGTTGTCTGATGCTAAGTTAGCAGAAATTGTTCAGAATCTACATAAGGATGAGGCTAGTATCCACCTCATGCAGATTTGCCGAGGCGGATGGCCTCTAAAGTGATGAATACCGAGAATGTGCTTACCATATTGGCAACATTGAAACAAATTATTATTATTATTAGCACCGCGTCTTACTACCCGTTCGGGTTATACGCACTTACGCTAATGTGTAGTGGTAGGGTGATTGTGAGATGAAATGGAGGACCTACAGTTTAACGTGGAATCCGAACCACGGTGGAGGCCTGGCATTCCCCACATTCACAAGATGTCTTGTCAGAGGTGAAGGAAGGGTTTGGTAATCAGATAAATCTTTGCCGTGACCGAGGATTGAACCCCGGCCACCAGCATAGAAGTCTGACACCTTGCCCCTAGACCGCCAGGTCCCCCATTGAAACAAAATATTTCTACAAAATAGGCTTCTACTAAAAGGTAAGAGACTAACAATTCCTAATTGCATGCAGAAGGAAATAATAATTAACTACATGAAGGTCATCAGGGGATTACCAAATGTATAGCACTTGCTAAACAAAGCGTTTGGTGGCCAAGATTGTCCACACAACCGAGAGATCTTGTTGAGAATTGTGCCAAATCTAGGATAAATAGATCAGAACCTTTAATACCTCTCTCAGGGGTGCAGAATATGTCTGAACGCGCGAATGAGGTTCAGGGTAAATTAAAGAAGTCCTGGGGAAATTTGGGGCAGGGAAAAGTGCAACAATTTTAGTACATTCTGGTTCTGATATGGTAGTTTCATTTGTATGAAAAACTAAGGCCAATGACACGCAACACTCGACATTATCAGTATGTGTTAAAGTGAGGCAGTGTAAGTGTAAGAGGACAGCCAGATCGGGCGAGCGAGCGCACAAGCGACTAGAATATAAAATATAACACATTGGTTATAATGAGAGGTGGCCAGACTGGAACGTGCAAGTGAGCGACTGAGAACACAAACTTGAAAAATAGAACTGATTTTATTTTTCAATCATGCGCATTTGACCTGGTACAGTCTAGTTTACAGGCGCTAGGCAATATTTTTGTATGTTGGTTCATTGAGTTCTAGGAAAACTTCTCATTTTGACATTTTTATTACTATCAATAGGTTAGGCACACTTGCTACTAACGGCCTAATTTAATTGGTAAGATCATAAACTATACCTTTATATATATATAAAACTGATATGTTAAAATACTTCAATATTATAATCAAAGTAGAGCTTTACAAATAAGAATCACCATTAGCGTGGAGAGAGGATGAGAAAACCCCAACAATAAATCGCTTGTCAAAAACCACCCTCAATTCACTGAGCCAAGATTCAAACCTTTGTCTCCTTGTCAACAACTATCAAGTGCTATTTGCTAATAACGCGCTCACTTGCACGCTCGCCAGTTTGGCCACCCATTCGCTCATGTGCTCACTTGTCAGTCTGGCTGAACCCTAAGCACAAAGAGTTGCAGTGTCTAGGAGCTAAGATAATGTGTCAGAGGTTGAGATAAGGGGCAAAGGAAAAATCTAATAATTCCACCTGGCTAATGGAGTGATTGAGTGGTCAGTCGCATATCCTACCGTGGGTGTTTGGTAGCTATGGCGGGCAGGCGAGGGAGGGTAGGGAAGGGTGAGAGATGTGTTGTTTTAGTTTGAATTCAGTCACCCTTATATCGCGGCCTAATTACACGGCAATATGCACACAATTTATTTAAACTCGTGACATGTATTGTAATAACTGTGTAATCATGAAATTGTATTTAGTGGGCCTATTAGGGTTTGTACATTGTACAATAGATGAATTTTTATGAAAAAAATAGATGGTTTAGTCAAACAAATGTGTATTATTTCAAATACGCTTATTGTGAACGGCATGGCAGACATGATAAACTTGGATGTCACGTATCTAATAAACACTCCTAAGAAAAACCTAGAAGTAAGGATCAAGGGAGTATTGCAGGTTTTGTAAAATGTAAATTATGTGATCAGGAAAAACTCATAGTCGTAAATAGCGATAGTATTTTCCCTAGTGTGGTTGATTGTGAAAGACCTTGCAGTAATGGCAAGTCTCCTAAAAAACAAAAAGTCTATGAAAATTAACAATTAAACCCAAGCCCTCCCGGAATGATACTTAATTGCCTCTTACTCTCAAGATGTAAAATTAAATGTTAGTTCCGGTAAGCCTACTGGCATCAATGAACAATCAATAACAATATGTAATGCACACAAGGAAATGGGGAGGTTGCAATTTCTGGGAGACAACTAAATTTTTTATAAGGTAGGTATTATAAAAATAATTATGATTAAAAATATATTTAAATTGGAATTTTCCAATCCATGTAGTAGGTAATAATCATTATTCCCTTCGACCTCTATAAAATATTCCATGTTTTATTGTGAGTGCTATGGTTTTCAGGGAGGTTTTTAATGAAAATGTTATGTTCCGGGAAAATATTGGATCTCTGAACATATTCTGCACCCCTGCCTATTCTGTTTACTGAGCGGTCTTGGCAAACAATTGGCATGGATCTTTTGAAGTTTAAATGTAACTGGTATCTCCTTGTTGCTGACTATTATTCCAGATATCCAGAAATATCTTTGCTGGGGCGTCTTACTACAAGTTGTGTCATAAATCATCTTAAATATATTCTAGCCCAGAATGGAGTACCTGAAATTATTAGAGTTGATTGTGGCCTACAATGGATCCATAACAAAATAATAAATGAAAAGTTTTTCCAGTTTGCTAAGGGTTATAATTTTAAACTTGTTACATCCAGCCCAAAGTACTCACAAAGCACCGGCTTTATAGGGTCTGAAGTAAAGAATTTTAAAAATCATATTGAAAAGAGCAAGGACCCATATAGAGAGAGCCTTACTTATGCTGCGCTCCACACCTCTATAATCTGGCTATAGCCCTTCTGAGCTCTTGATGGGGTGAAAACTTAGGGGATTTATACCAACATTGCCAAGTAACCTCATTCCCTCACCGGTTAATTTGGAGCAGCTGTTCTACAGAGAACAACACAGACTGTCGAAACAACAATTAAACTATGATTGTCACCATGGGGAACAACTAAAGTCTACATCACAGACCGAAACAAGGAAGGTACTATATTGAAGAAACATTACACAACACAGTTGTATATAATCCAAAAAGAGGACGGACAATTTAGAAGGAATCGAAAGTTTCTCCAGCCTCTTAATGAAAATGGTACTCAGGTCTAGCAAGAGCCAGATGAGTTGGCAAATAACAGCTCATCATCTCCAAGAAGAGTGTCAATTCTACCAGTTAATCCAAGGCCTTCAGAAGTGGCAATCGAAGTACCTCAACTTGATGGTTCTTCTCCCAATTCATCCACTCCCGCTCAAAGAAGTCAACGGTCCAGGAAAGCCGTAAACCGTCTCGATCTTTAGAGGGGAGATGTGATGATAGCACCCTGCGGCTATGTGAGGAACTACACTCTCTATCCAGGACCAAGTTGAGCGTCAGAGGTGTTAACCCAAGGACTTGTTATCTGTGGCTGTGCATTGTAATGTCTTATATCTGCAACATTTATTAATAGAATAGACTTCGCCTTGTACCAAGTTGGAATGTTATATACTTGACAATTCTCGCTGTAATATCACAGCTACAAATGAGTTGTTTTAAGAAACATTAGTTTAGTTAACAGTCACTATGGTATATGTTATTAGGAATAACATTACTGTTCTTTGATTTTCAATACTACTAAAACTTTTTATACGCATAGATTATAGTAAAAGCCAAATATAGGCTATATTTGAGCAACAGTAACTTATGTTAGCAAATATTTATTACTAGATGTTGTTTAGCTCAAGTACCTACCCGAATTAAAAAGTGTAATCATGTAGGCCTATGTAGGCCCTAATGTTTAATAGTTTGAGTGCTATAGTAATGTTTTAAAACATAAATTATAAAAAATTAACAAGAGAAACTAACATTGACAAACAAGTTATCAATTTACCATATGTAGCATATAGCCTGAACAGGTAGTAAGATGTGATCCTAAAAAAAATAGCCTAATATAAGTACCTTAACCTAGGAGTATATTATAAGTGTCAAAGTCTGTTACGTTCCTAATAATATTGAATTTTCTATAAGTTAAAATAATTTTGATGTGTAAAAATCAAATATGTTTTCAAAGTTCAACTAAGCTTATTATTGTTATATAATGAAACAAAAGAAACATACATATTTTGTGTGCGTGGGGTGGAGGTTGGTGACAGCTGTTTATATATTGAATAAAAACTGCGTTACTTATGTCTGGGGTTTTAATAGGTATCATTTAATATATTTATATGAACTTTATAACACAAGATTATTTCACTAAGTCATGCAGGCCTACATCTTAAAACCTCATTTAATACAAAATAAGAGTTACCATGATTGTAGCAGTGGCAGTTCCGTGTTCTCCTCCTCCCCAGCACTCTCCGATATTTGGGCACCGAGCCTCTTCACACACAGTATGCAAATTCAACTTACGCAACTGATCTTTGATGCGACTATAATTTGTACCCGTAGGAATGTTTGTCTTAAGCCAAGGCGGCAATCGTAGCCTATCAGACTCTCCCTTTTCTCTGCGTAGTTTACCCTCGTAGCTACTCCAGTCCTTAGGAGGTTCTGATGACACAAAATCTTGAAGGCTTGGACCATTTGAAATTTTGTGTAATACTGAATTTGAAAGAGCTGTGTGCTTGCATCTTGAAATCTGCAAGTAAATTGTTTAGTTAATAGATTTAATAAGCCCAATATTAATAAATGTGTTTTTGTAGGCCTAGATAGTACAGTCATCAAAGGGGTTATCAAGAGTTTACACCAAAAGCTATTTACGAGGAGTCTAGAATAAATGAACCGTGCCAATGAAAAAAAGGCTAGGATAATCATTTGTAAATGACTCCCAGTGTCAGGATTTGAACACCTGCCCTCAGAGTGATTGAGTGTCATGTGTGTTTAGAACCTCAGATTGCTTTGGACACCACTGAGGTACTATTTTATTATAGTGCCAGGTTTTCCTAAAGTATAAAGTAGATTGACTCATGAGTGTCTGAATCTAAGTTATCTTTCAAACTCTAGGAGTGTATGGTGGGGTATATTCAGATATTAGGAATATATAAGTTAAATTATTCTAAATTTAAGAATAGGTTAACATGATCGTTTTAAGAGCTTATGTTATGGTAGCCATTAACCTTCCTTAAAGTTCCTTAAGGCCAGATAATTAGTTAATAAGGACTTTATGCACCTAACCTCAACAGGTAGTAAGATGCTGTGACAGTAAAAAAATCGGCTTTTATAAGTTTTAGTGCTCTTTAATAAGAGTTTAATTTAGAAATACTCATTGTACTATGATAAAGAAATAGGCCCCTATCACATTTAATTTGTGTACTAAAGTCCATATATTCCTTAGGAAAGTTCTTGACCTACCGATCACTTTATGACAAGGTTACTTACTACCTGTCACACCCACCAAGTTTTCAAAGAGTGAAAATTATAGAGATTAAAAAGCACTTGGTATGTCTTATATCAATAGTACAAATTCAATTTAATGAAAAATGAGAACCCGGAATTGAGCCTGGGACCTTTGCATATCCGCACCAATGAGTGGTTAATACTTTCACCAATTACCACAACTAGAATCAACACAAGTGAAGGATGGCCCTGGATACAAGATGAACCAGGATGGTTGTGGTTTGATGTGCATAACCAAAGGTTTAAAGTTTGATTCCTAAGTACAGGTTGTCATTTTACACTCAATTAAATTTTTTTCAGTTATTGAGATTGATCCTGTGGACAATCATCACTTACCCATTTGTGTATACATGAATTAAAAATAATAATGGTACAAGTTCATAGCATTATTAACGAAAGAGGCTCTATCATGAAACTTTTTTCCGACAGGTAGTTGGTCCCTATGGTATAGGCCCATGGATTGTGAAATAACTTTTACACTAGTGAGATACTACTATAAGAATAACTCTTCTGATCAATTGTATGAGAAGTATAGTTTTAGACAGTAATAATTATTTTAAATAGTTAATATTTAACTAGAGGCTTGCAAATTTATTAAAACTGGTAACTTAAGAAACTATTTACCTCATATATTAACCTAATACAACATGTTGACAAATTGTTTGAACGATACATTTCTATAGTTTTAAACACTGATCAGGATAACACGAAGTTTTAAAGAACGTTATTGCTAGTGAATAAAATATTGAACTGTATTTCGAAATTTGCAATGATTTAATAGTCTTTGGTCTTTAGCATGGTCTTTAGCAATGAAGCCAAGGCAATGATCATGGATCAAATAACTATGATATTTATTTGCAAAGATCAGTTTAACAATAATTACATTTACATGAATATGCGATAATTAGTATTGTTGATATTAACAATTAATTATTCTGTTCTATGATATTTCTATTTTAAAAAATCCGTGCAGAAATTACAGCATTTAAAAGTTTTTAAAAAGTAGATCTGTCATTGAAGATATTTTTTCTCTTTGGTTTGAACTTTGAAGCATTATGAGAGTGTGCTAATATCGCTGCATATCGTTGGTTAAGAATATGTGACGTCCAATAACATATTTTTATGTGAAGCCAAGTACTATTAGAACTTCTTGAGTAAACTCTATTTCGTTTAGAATCTAGTAATTTACTATATATGGTGAATAAATGAAATAAATAAGTTATAATATTGCTTAAAATAAATTCACTCCAATCCCTTTAATATTTCTGTCTACTAAGATGGAACGTATTATGGTGGAAGGCACTAGTATGTTCACCTTGTGTAATGAGATGCACCTTACCTGTGTATTAAAGTGTTGTGGGTTCAAGGCCATAGTCCTTTTATTGCGGGAGGAGGGTGAGCCAAAAGTTGACAGTCAATTTAAAAAAATATAATTTGAGGTATATGTCCCCGCTCCCCCAACCTTAAGAGCTCCAGAGGCCCACCCCCGGCAACCGTTTGATAGTTGCATGCTTTTAAGCTATTCGAGTAGTCCTCAAATTTAAAAAAAAAATCATATTCTTATAAAATATATTTTAAATATCTTCCCTTTTAAAAAAAAGCCGATGCTTCTAAATAAAATATATTCAAAATGGTCCTCACCCGATTTTTAAAGTTCTATCCAATCAATTACTTTAGATTTATAAACTATTTGGATTTTTGATTATTTTTTTTAACGATATCATGTTCTAAAAG
This sequence comes from Timema californicum, assembly GCA_902141385.1. Classification (NCBI taxonomy): domain Eukaryota; kingdom Metazoa; phylum Arthropoda; class Insecta; order Phasmatodea; family Timematidae; genus Timema; species Timema californicum. The sequence goes on from CABFOW010001812.1 coordinate 56,670, forward strand.
ATAAAAGGGGAGTAAGATAAATCTAGAGGGAGTATCCATTTTTCACGCCTCTCCACCCCTCAACCTAAAATCCCTTTTACTGTTTCTGACACTACTGGGGGGACCTTTATTTAATAAGTGATCTATGTAGATGTTCAGACTTTGAGAGGGTTGGTGCTATGTATGTTTCTAAATATTTAACAAATTTAAAAAACTTAATGTATTTAATCTCTGCCCTTGATTACCATAAAAACTGGCTTCACATAGATTCTAGAGGCATTTAGTCTTGATCATTTTTCTTTGGCTGTGACCAGGCCCTCCCTGAAATGTTGGCCCCACAACGGCCATGAGTGCACTTGATGTAAATATTGGACATCCTGTATACCTCTAGTTCAGACAACTACACTAGTGTATGTGACCGATTATATGTGAGTATAAGTCTAAAGTTCCGAAATATTATGCTCCTCTGTTTTGTTTTGATATGACTCAAAATAAAGGTTATTTCTTTTAATTAACATCAATTACTGGTTCTACACCTCAACCCATAAGATGTAGAAACCATGACACGACACTAGGTAAAGGATAAATGAATAATTTGAAGAAAGAAAGAACAAATTTGAAAAGATTATTTACAAGAACATCGACCACATTAGAATAAAAATTTAATTATAGTCTCACCACGAAAAACGATACTGCGGCCAGTTTTAAAATGCTGGACGATAAAGCTAATTAACTTTTCAGAAGTGATAAGTTGCTACAGTGAGAATATGGCGAATCTGATGTTATAAGAAAGGGAGAAGAAGAAGACAAAGAGAGGGATGAAACTGAAAGCTACAACAGAAGATAGACAACACAAAAATAGTCAAGAGTCATTACGAGGAAATGTTGCGAGAAGATGCAGCTATAGCAAACAGTGAAAATACTAGTGGAAGCGAGAGTGTTGGAAACGCTTAAAATTATTCGGATTGGAAATGGTTATATGATTGAAAGCAAGGGCGGCTCGTGAAGGAGGGCTCTGGGGCATCACCCTCCTAGCAAAACAAAGAAAAAGCAAAACATATTTTGAAATTCCTACCAATTTTCTCATATTTTTTCATTACATAGTGAAAAACATAAATCAATTTAAAAAATAAATGTATTTCCCCCACATCTCCATTTTATTAAGGAAATTAGCAAAACCATAATAGCGCCAGCAAGTGACATATAGCGCTCTTATGTTAACAACTTTGTGCTGGCTGGGCTTGTTCAAAGGCACCACCGAGCTCTCCATGAGGCACAGAGTGGTTGCCATGACAACTTGACGTCACTTTCTTTGACCTTTTCATGTTTTTGAGGCTGAACTAAAGTTTGGTCTGCTACCAGCTGCAGTCGGCTGGCTGGTTGATGGCTCATATATAAGGAAATTCGTTGTTGTTTTTAGTGTATAAGTGTGACCCGTTTTCACTAATGTTTTCGATTACTTTTGTGAATAATGAAAGTTTCCGATACTAAAAATCTTAATTTTTGTTCTTTTTCATTAGAATAAAAGTTTGGAATTAAAAATAATGGAAGACCAGTAATCAAATCCTACTTAAGAAACATTATGAGTGTGGACAGATTAAATGCTTTGGCTATGTTGTCTATAGAACAGTCAGCGATTCGCGAAATACCAGTCAAAAACAGAAGTAATTATTCAACAATAAACTCTTCACTTCTTCAACTGAACTAAATAAGATATCTATCTGTTATTTTCAAAACACAATCTTAACATAAGTTTATTTAATATAATACTTATTGTGGTCTGTGAATAACATTTTATTATATTTGTCAGTTTTCTCTAAATATTGTTAAGAATTAAGTCGTAAATATTTAATATTGTGTTTGTTTCTTGTGTGAGAGAATGTAGTTGATGGATATACCCATTTTATATTTAATTTGTATAATATACTTATTCAATAAGACAGGGCATTAACGTAAAAGGTATCTTATTAGGAAAATCGATGTTTATTACGCTATAATGAGAACTCTTCTTTACATTATTATTCTATTGTATGGTTAATTTTTGTTTAATTTACTACATCTATTTTAGCATGCTATTTAGACATTAACAACGAAAGAATTTAGAGATCTTTTTGGGATGAATTATAGATGCATAATTTTGCACTCAAGATTGCACTCCCGAGACTCGAGATGAGCGTGACAACAGTATTGTGACTAGGCCTATATTTCATTTTGCTAACCCTTGGCTTCAAAAATATGGGTCGAGGACGTTAAAATCCTTTATTTACACAATATTACTTTTTTCTATATCTTTTCATTTTTATTAAAAAAAATAAAAATACTATATGGTATTTACTTTGATCATTAGTTGGCTGGTATATAATAGTGACACTAGCAATAATGGATAATTTACAACCTGTCACACCCGCTTGTCGGAATATGTTTGTAGTCGCAGTAATAAATACTTATGGTGTAAGATTTTTCTTATACAAAATGAACTGTCTTCAATGAAATGGCACAACATGTAATTTAGGGTTAATGTGTTGGACATCTGTGCTGGGGTCCGGGGTTCAACCCTTGATCCTGGCACAGATTTATCTGATTACCAAACCCTTCCTTCACCTCTGACAAGACGTATATTAACTACAACTTGTGAGTGTGGGGAATGCCAGACCTCTACCGTGGTTCGGATTCCATGTTAAGCTGTAGGTCCTCCATTTCAGCTCGCAATCACCCTACCACTACACTTTAGCGTAAGTGTGTATAACCCGAACGGGTAGTATGACGCGGTGATAATAATAATAATTCCATCCAATAAGAATTAATAAAACTTAGTTATTGTTTTAAGTGATAAAACTATAAGTAGAACTGTTTTCAATTTCAAGCAAATAAACATAAACATATTTGATGTAATACAAATGAAATACATGCACTTGCGCATATAGTGAGAAATGCTTTTATTAGGACATACATAGATCGTAAACATTCGTTTAATTGTCTCCAACTAGTGTAAATGAGCAAAGATAATAATTTTTTAGTAGACCCTCAACTTTTCGTTTTGTTTCTTGTTTTAGTAGGGTCTAGTGGTTTGTAATTATTAGTATTGTGTTGAAAACAAATTCAACAGAGTTTTCATGTCTTGTTATCTTATTCGTGACTATAACTGCACAATCAAAGCAATATTCATGTTTTTAAATAAAACCACACATATGTAAAGATACATTCAGCAAATATTTCTGGTAGCCACTGAAACATACAAATACATACATATGACTTAAAGACTAAACCTTAATCAATTAAATTACACATCCTCTTCGATTCTTCCATACTCTTCACCAGTCTGGCACAAACCAAACAAAAAATAATTCCAAAATCACAAAAGTTACCCCTAACAACATATATGCCCGGGCTTTCTAACCTACTAGACTCCCCGAAGGATGTTACAACTTCCAGCTGGCTGACATGAGCTTTACAGATGGGATGATCGGACTCATTTGTATACTGGTCACTGGCCAATGTTAAAAACCAATTAATCGCCTCAGAGTTGGACCACCTGAAGTCAAGTTTAGCAGTGATTTCTTCTTCAGCTTTGTTTATATTATACAGATTTCACACCACCTGGTCTCCTACTTTATACGAAACTAGTTCCCTGTCCTTGTACCATCTGGATACCACTTAATGTGCTCATTTCCAGACGTTCCAATGCCTCAACCCAGCGTTGCACTGGTGTTCTGGTGTGTTCGTCTTTCCATTCCTCTGGTAAGATTTCCTGTGCTGTCTGTAACGGATCATACCCAAGTAACAGTTCAAACAAAGTTCTTCTGTGGCTCACATATTTGGCTGTGTTAAAGGCGAGTTGCTTCCAAGTCAGGCTCATATCTCACTTCATGTGATTTGTGTTGTGATAAGCAATAAACACATTTCTCAGGTTCCTGTGGAATCTCTATGCTTCTGAAAGGTTTGCGTAGTAAGGCGATGTAAGAAAATGTTGAATGCCTCTCGCAAAGCATATAGTCTATTTTTGAACACCATTAACCGAAACTGACTCCATTTATTGAATACAATTGGACATGGTAACCCAAAGTTTTTAAAGATATCCTCGTCCAGTCATCTCTGCCATCACTCTTCTAGCAAGCATCTTCCAAATCTATTTAGTAAAGCCGTCTATCTCACATATTCTATTATGCTCTGGGTTCATACTTTAATATTAGAACAACTTCATGTTTGCAATTGTCTTAGCGACCCCTAAGTATCCTCCCAGAGGATATTTGTGGTAGTTTATTATGATATCAAACAGGAAAACCGGTAAAAGTCAGAGAATTTTTGGATGACAAGGAAAACAGGGAAATGTCGGGGAATTTAACTAAAAATAAGGAAAAGTCAGTGAATTAAAAATATGTCTAAAATATCCCACTAATTTCGCAACTAAACACTAAAAAACAAAAGTTAATACCTGAATAAAATAACATTTTAATTTTTAAAATAACTGATAAAATTGTTTATGTTTAGTAGATACAAACTTATTTTAATATGTAATCAATAATAAATAAAACAAGTCATCATCCACCATTAAAACGGGGAAAAAGTAGTCATGGAAAATTCAAAAATGTTGTCTGGAAAACCTGAAAAAGTCAGGGAATTTTGTAAAATATGTTTTGTAGCCACCCTGTTACCAGCGTTTGCCATAAAACCCCTAGTGGCACTGAGCTGCTTGTTTCATCTCTACCTCTATCACCATATTTTCTTCTTCTTCAAACATCCGGAATAGGTCTTCCCCAGCACAGTAATGCTTTCCTGTGATTCAAACCACTTCAAACCAAAGTGACGCCAAACTTGTGATTTACTTCCTTCCCCTCAATATCTCCCTAGGGTGACTTTACAGCCAGAATAGTGCTTGATTATCACAGTGCAGGTCAAACCTACTCTGCTCGAGGTACACCAGGAATTTATCGGTACCCAACAAAACCGCTAGAGCTTTCAGCTCATATGTAGGGTAATTCTTCTCTTAATTATGCAGTGTCCTACTTGCTCATACTACAGGCCGCAACCCTCCTGCATCCACCTGAGCTAATATGGTCCCCAATCCTATTGATGAGGTGTCTGTTATCAGCACAAATTTTTGTTCGAAATTTGCCATCTTCAGGATGGTAGTATGGCAAGGTCCTGGAGAATGAGGAAGGCTTCCTTACTGGCTCTCGACCATTTAAGAGGGTTTCCAGTCTTCTTGAGTCTGTACATTGGGTGGGCTTTTGCCAAGAGATTGGGGATAAACCCCCCATAAAACTCATCTTGCCTAGAAACAGGGCCAATTTTTGCCCCGTTTTTAGCAACAGGAATTCTTGTATTGCCCTGATCCTCTTTGGGTTAATGGACAGCCCTGCTGATATACAGTGCCCCAGAAAGCCAATTTCTGACATTGCAGACCCGATCTGATCCTGATTCAATGCTAATCTTGACCTGTGAAGTCTGGTGAGTACCTTTCTCACGTGTGTCAAATGTTCTTCCTTTCTTTTCAGAGTACACCCCAAGCTCATCCAAATAATTGAACAGAAATATGTGTTGTATGTCCCTGAAAATGGTGCTAGAAACCACTTTAATATCTAGGTCTCCATAGCAAGCCCAAGCAATAAGACATTGGACTTATACAACCCAACTTGGGAAATGATGGTGTCAAATGTTTGGTCTCTTCACACAGTGGTATATGGTAATGTGCCTTGTTAATGTCGATAACTTTGTACATCATCGCTCCATTCAAGAATTGGAGTGCCCTTGCCTCATATTTTATCTTCTGGTTCACTTGTCTAAAATATATAACCAATCGCCCCTCTTCGTTTACTTTCAAAATCAGGAAGAAAAGAAACAGTATGAACTCGAGGTTCCCACAGTCTGGAAAGTCGGGGAAAGGAAAGTTTACCAATACTGGAAATATACTTTATTTTATTTTTGATACTGGAAATAGTGGAATACACTCGAAATTTGAATCAGATATGGGAAAAATATTCAGCCTCTTTACATTGAGTGAAATATTGGATTAAGCATTTCGAGACCCCTGATATTATTTGGACTACCAATAATTCTATATTGACCACCCCTCAATTACTCCCCCCATTGGTCTGTCTTGTTTGCCATACAATTAGTTGACCTTGTAGATGATCTTGCAATGGAAATGTTTTCCTCACTTGCTGACCTTTCTATTCTCACTCTATACACTAAGCCCTCCCTCCCCCTTACACACAAGAGAGAAACAAATAATTTCTTTGACTACACTAGCAGCCAAACCCCCACCCCTCCCCTCCAACTGTTTTTCAGCAGTAACCATTATTATGAGTGATGAGTTACTAATAACTGCTCAAGTTCAAACACCACTTCAAACTATTGGTGTACCTGCCTGACCTTGACATTCCAATGGCACAATACACTATTTATTGTGTTCTTCACTTCACCCCCTTCCACCACCGTTTTCACTCCTCCTCACTCCTCTCTTCACCTAAAAGAAAACGTGTGTTTTTTGAAAGGAGCACCACTGAAAAATTAAAAAGCATTTCTTGGATGGTATCTCTCCTTTTCCACACTCTTAAGTTGATACAAGTGTCAATGGATGGCCCAAATGTCAATTAAAGTTTATAACACTTCTTCAGAAACACATCAAATCTGTCACACACTGAAGTATGTGGTTTGCTAAATCCAGGAACATGTGTGCTTCATGTTGTTAATGGTTTCTTAAGAACAGGAGTGGAATCTGTCGATTGAGATATAAATAGCTTATTGCATCACAGGTAACACAGACTTCTCCATCGAGCATTGTTTACCCAGTTAACAGGGTGTACAACTTTTCCTTTGAAGTTCTTTGGCTTGCGGTGGTTAGAGAATGCTTTCAAAGGGCATTACAAATTTGATATCATGTTGTTAAGTTTCTCAAAGAAGCAAAGCTTCCTAAAACAAAAGCTGCAGAGACACTGAAAAGAGCAGCCTGTGATCTATTCCTGAAGTTTAAACTAGTTTTCTGCAAAATAATTGCATATGAATGTCAGCCTTTCCTTTTTAATAGGGTTAGATTCATTTTATTATATTTTCATCATTTTCCCTGAACTGATTGGCAAGACATCTGCTTTCTTATTCTTCCATGAGATGTCGGATGTAGGGGAGGTGGAGGCCGAAATAAATGTAATTTAATATTTCCAAATGTATAGTACCATAAATTACAATGGAAATTTTGTGAGAAGTTGGTCAGAGAACTTGGGAAAGTCGGGGAGAATTTTTTTACAAATATTGTAAGAATCTTGGAAATGTTGAATTATATCCTTCTGTTTCAATAATTTTATGTGGTCTTTTTAACATCTGAAACTTTGGGGATGAGTAATATTAGGGCTAGGATCTCACAGCGGTCAGATTGTTTAGCTCGTTCGAGTGTGTCATAACGTCGGTGCGCCTGACTTTGTAGTTAATTCAGGAAATTCTTTACCGAATCTGCCAAACCACCTTCATAATGTAATTTACCTACTCAATCCTTCTACTGTCACCAATGGGACCACGAAGCCTGTGTCAAACGGGAATCTTACCTACTCATTGTGAAAATCAATCTTCAGCCCCAACTTCTTTATAAATCTCTTTCCCAAGATAACCTCCACCGTGAGTAATGAGGGAATTATCAAAAACCAGACAGGCTATCCATAATGATAATTTGACCTTTTCTTCAATATTTAAAGGTCCCGGCACAAATTTATTTTATTACCAAACCCTTCCTTCACCTCTGACAAGACATCTTGTGAATGTGGGGAATGCCAGGCCTCCATCGTGGTTCGGATTCCACTTTAAACTGTAGGTCCTCCATTTCATCTCACAATCAGCCTACCATTACACATTAGCATATCAACCCAAACGGGTAGTAAGATGCGGTGTTAATAATAATGATAGTGATAATGATGAGGATAATATTACCACCACCATCACCACCACCTGTTTTTGTTCTTCTTGTTTGTAATTGAAGAATTGAAGCCTGTAGCCCAAGCAGTGTCCCTCTCAGCACATTCATTTACAACCTTGATGCCTGCAACTTTGTTTGCAGTTTCAAATGAAGGAGTTGTTTTAATATATATATATAGAGAGAGAGATTAGTAAGTTTTAAAGATTAGATCACTTTAGTTTTGTTGTATTTTAAGCCTGCATATTTATTTTGTTTCAGGTCGCATTTTCTGATGAGATATGAGATTAAAAAGGAGAACTATTAATCTTTGTAATGCACATTATTTTTAAACACAAGTTGGAAATTTTCACACTAAGGTAACATATAAACGGTTTAATATTACATTTTAGAAAAGTAGTTTAAAGTATGGAATGGTAATAATTAAAGTTAAGACTTAGATAGAAAACTCAGGAAATAACCATAGCCAAATATGAAAATTTGAATTTTATGAATTTAATTCATTATATTAAAATTTTCATATTTGGTTATAGCTATTTCTTGAGTTTTCTATCTTAGTCTTAACTTTAATGTTTAATATTAATTAAATAATTACATCTCAACTTTTGAATAGAGTTGATACGTATGAAAACCTTAAACTTACTTGACAATATTGAAATTGACAATGGATGCTTATTTGGTGTGTTAGTGTACCATCCCTTCATTGCACACTTACATTATTTATAAGTGGAAAATCTAGGCAAAACACACTTATGTAATCATTGATAAAATTATACTGAATGAAGAAATGATTTATCACAAAACAGAAAGGCTCCTGATTTTATTTACTATATTTAGACATTAGAAAATGAGGGAAAGGACTGCATCTCTTTTTGTAACAATTCAAGCCTACACCTATTTAATATCATGAATAAAATACATATTATGAGTGTAGAAAAACAGAATATTTTATTTAGTTAAAAATGTTCAATGAAATAAGCATCATTGTTCTAAAGACACATTGTTTATTTATTGTAAATTACTTTAGTAGAGCTGGAATGGTCATGTATCATTACAATCAAGAGACATACAGACACACAACTTCTTATCATCTGGAACATTAAATGTGTAACTGTGTAAGTTGCGGGACATTGAAAGTGTAATAGTAGCCTACCTATATATTAGTTTTTCACAAAGTGTGTATCTCTTGTGGGTGACCTGGCGGTCTAGGGGTAAGGTGTCAGACTTCTATGATGGCGGCCAGGGTTCAATCCTCGGTCCCGGCAAAGATTTATCTGATTACCAAACCCTTCCTTCACCTCTGACAAGACATCTTGTGAATGTGGGGAATGCCAGGCCTCCACCGTGGTTCGGATTCCACGTTAAACTGTAGGTCCTCCATTTCATCTCACAATCACCCTACCATTACACATTAGCGTAAGTG